>QTSX02000250.1:0-112375 GCA_014839935.2 Entomophthora muscae | reverse complement strand
GGCACCAAATCAGGTGATGGCTGGATGTTAAGTAAGTTGGCGGTAGCCAGAATGCTTGTACATCCAGACCCTCAACAGTAGTATGATGTCTTCATTCTAATAAATTATCTTTCCTTGTGGTACATTTATTTCAATGCCTTCCAATAAGATCTGTAATGGCTGTGTTGCCAGGCTCTGTATTTTCCCACACTGGAATTCTGGGAACCATCCTCCCCCTGCTAAAATGGTTCAAGAAATTTGTGGGATTGGGTGTGAACCCATCTATGCTGCTGAATTCCTGGCGTTGAGCTGAAGCAAGGTCCTCCTGTTATGTCTCTTCACTGTGACATGTTGCACCTCAGCTTATTCTTTCTATCAAGGTTATCATCTTCAAGTAAATACACACCAGTATATCTATGCTGGAAATGCCATCTGTATTTGACTAATATCCCCCATATGATCAATTATGACCAGCTCTCACCATACTTCACTATGACAGCTTCTATAAAATATACTTATTTAATTGCTCTTTAGGCCTTTTAAACTTTGATCATTCAGCTTGAGAACTTTTTTAAAGAAATTTATTAAGCTTTATCTTGAGAGGATGCTGTTGAGAGGAGGCTTAAGGGAAGTGGGATTTAGAAGAGCAGTGATGTATTTTATTGAGATATCAATTTTTGCTATATAGTAGGGTGGTGTAAATAAAGTAATGTGGTACTTTTCTGGTAATGGGTTGGCCCTTTATTCTGGAATGGTCACATGTGGGATCAAGGATCAGGGGTTGTCGTGTTAGCCAAGTGGCAACCGTGATGCTGGAAATGGATAATTTCTCCATCTGGTTGAACGCTCTGACAAGTTGATGGATCCTGATAGTAGCACACATCCAGAAGGAGAGACGATAATGATAAACCTGATTGGCTGGTGATTATGCAGTGTGTAATTAAACAAATCAGTATTTATAAACCAGCAATTATACAGTGTTTAGTTGTTACAATTGATAGATATCAGGTTAAAGATAAAATGGTCTTAATTGTGAATATCTGATTACGTGATTAGATTGGTCCTTTGTAGTCAATCTGCCTAATCTCAGAGTGCCAGATGTTCCTGTCAATAGTATGATGGATTAAATAGTTATTTACTAATAATAAATGAGTAAGTAAAACAAAATAAAGGAATAACATTTATAATAGTTTTCACTATTATTGAATTATATTTGGTAAATACATCACTACTAATGCACTATTTATTATCAGCTCATCAAAATAATATATTAAGTTGATAAATAACTTTAAAGATATGATATCACATTATAAACTTTATCCTCAAAGTGGAAAAAGTTCCTGGAACATCCTGTAATGTCTTCCCTGCTTGAAATTTGTCCTAGAGCCAGATGTTGGAACATGGTTCCTAGCCAAGGCCATCCCAAAACATGGTTTCAAACCCAAACAGAATGTATGAGGTTCCCAGCAGAACACGATAGATTTGAAACAGATGGCTAGAACACGTGTCACCTTAATGTTCCCAACCATGGCTGTAGCCAATGGTTCAGGTTTCGGGTTTGTGTCATAACTGTTCCCTAGATGCAAAGAAAATTCGGGAGCCTTACATAGCCAGTTGAGGTTAAGGCTGCTTTGGCCAATCATCAGGTAGCCGCGATCAGTTTCAACTCTGGGTCACTACAAAGATTTATTTAAAAATGTTCAAATAATTAGTAATTCGTTTTGGTTGTAGTGGCCCAGAGCCGAAGTATCCCTAGCCGAGATAAACATGGAAGGGGATTGCGAGACAGATTTAAAAATATAATTTATTAGAGTCAATGATTAGGCGCATCTAGATGATCTTTAATAAGGGCTGATATGAGAAGTTGTCAAATGCGTAGCTTTTAAATCTGAGCCAGGATCTGTACATCGTTTTAATACATTGTCTATAAGCGATTAGCCATGCGTATTTAAGCAACAGTTGTCCCACCTAAGTCCATCAATGAAGCCAAGCCAAGATAACAGCATCGTCAGCCTTGAAGAAATTGCTAGCCAGCTCACAGGCAATGGCCGTGCAACGGCTCAAGCCCGACTGGAGAATGAGTTAATGCAGGCTTACCTCGAGGGAAGGAAGACTAAGTTCCAAGGCAATGTCATGGACGTGATCGATGCCGTCCTTTCTCTGGGCGACGACTACATGGAGAAGCCGTCGATAGATTTAGGCCACGACGATTTCTTTCCCTGCCGTTAAATATCCTAAGCAAATTAAAGTAGAGATTTTATGTAAATTTCCTTCATACTTGGCATAGTTGACAACAAACTCAATTTTGATACCTTTGAATACATAACCCCGATATTATGTTCAAATAGTGACCCAGAGATAGCATGCTTTTTTGATAGTCCAAAAACCAGAATCAAAAAGGAAATTCATTTCAATCTTGTCCTTTTTCCAAGCTTCTGCTATAATTATGATTAACCACATTTCAGAATTTTTATTCCATGTTATAGTGTCCATCAATGTAAACTAAATATGGGTTATAAATAAAACATCGAAAGTTTTTATAATCCAATAACAATTAATTTGTTTGTCTATATAATGATCTTTAAAAAACTTAACACATGGCCTTAAAGCAATACCTAAAAGGCAGCCATAAATTACAAATATATTATTTAACAACAAATACCTCAACTTTATTACACTTAATGCAATATAACTATTGTTTTAGCACCTTTGATTTCTCCAGGAGAATCATTTACCCAAGAATCAACTTGATCCACAGACTTAAATTGGCCCCAAGATCTTATCCAGATATTCTACTTGGTTCAACCTCTTATTCTCCAGAGGAATCCTTCTTCCCAAACCACATAATATATATACATTGTTTATATTTCCAGCCTTAAAAGGCCTTATCTTTATTTTAACAAAGATACAAATCTCTTTTATATATTCCCCTTTTATTATATTATGTCAATTTTATACTTCTGGGAAGTATAATAAATGAAATAAAGGGGAAGATTAAGAAGAGAATGATACTTTATTGAATATGAATATAGGTTAATATATAGTATCATGATAAGCCACATGCCGTCCATATATGTCATGGCGGTCACAGGGCTTATCTGAGTAATGTTCCTCTTGAGTCACAAGGCTTAATCAAGTTGTGTTCCATTTAGGACCTGGATTGAGGGATCCCTGTCATAGGTGGTTAACTGATAAAGGTGCCACCAGCTTATTGGCTGGGCGGTGAACCACTTGGTGAGCTGCTTGGTGATTTACTCAGGGCGTTAATTCCCTGAGAGGGAGTAATTGAAGATGTTGCGACATCTCCCCCTGGGGTGCTGGAAGGCAGAGCCTTGGGAACCTTCTTGAGGGTATCTGGAATACAGGCCTGGTATTGATCCAGTTTGGCGTTAGGAACAGGGAGTCTTGAGTTTTGCTGGGCTGCTCTTGCTTTACATAGGCGGAGTTGGTCATGGTGCATCTGTTTCAGTTCAGTTCAAGCTCCAATCCCTTTGATGAGGTACGTGTTATTGGGTTTCACCTCCATGACAATGCCTGGTCCGCGTAATCCTGGGTCTAATTTGTGCTGGTTGTGATTGACAACCCAGATCTTGTCTCCAACTTGGAACCTTTCTTGTTGCAATGGGATTGCTTCCCGCT
This sequence comes from Entomophthora muscae, assembly GCA_014839935.2. NCBI lineage: Eukaryota > Fungi > Entomophthoromycota > Entomophthoromycetes > Entomophthorales > Entomophthoraceae > Entomophthora > Entomophthora muscae. The sequence goes on along the minus strand of QTSX02000250.1, from coordinate 108,757 downwards.
GAACCCTTTGTTGTTCCATCACTTCTTGGTCTTTTCTGGCTTGTAGCACCTTTGGGTCATTACTGTCTGGTATCTTCTTTGGAAGTGGCAGTTGTGGTCCCGTGGTTGTACTGACAAGTGAAGGTTTCTGACCATAGACAAGTTCATAGGGGCTTTTGCCTGTATTGCAGTTGACTCGTGTTCTGCAGACCATAAGGGCGGTTGGCAACATGTCAACCCAGGCTTTTGGATTGTTGGCAGATAGCTTACTAAGGGCTTCCACTAGAGAGCTGTTTAGTTGTTCTACACGTCCATTTTCCTGGGGGTGATATGGGCTGGCTGTGATGTGTTTTATTCCATTTTTGGCAAGGTATATGTTGGTGTCAATAGCTTTGAGTTCAGTGCCCCCATCTGTGATTAAGAGGTCGGGTTTTCCAAACTTAGCTATGATTTCCTTGCCAATGAATTGTCTCAAATCATTGCCTTTGTGCTCTTTTGTAGCTTGTGATACAGGCCATCTGGTTGCATAGTTGATGGCTGTGATAATGTACTTCTTGCCCTTGTTTTCACCAGGCATGGGTCCCACAATATCCAACAACCATACCTTGAAGGGTTGTGTGATGGATACAGGTACTACTGACTTGGGTGGTGCTTTGGTTTGGGCATACTTCTCACAGACTTTGCATTGTTCTAGTACTTCTCTGATATCATCTAGCATGTTGGGCCACCAGTAGCAAGTCTTGAGATATTCATGCAAGGTTTCTGCTACGGGTGTGTCCCAAGTCTCTGTGATATCAGAGGATTGTGTCAATCTTTTGTGTTGACGGAACGTAGGGTACTGTGTCACCATTTGGAAGGATTCAGTGGAGGGTACCATATAAGTTTTTGAACAGGTGTTTGTTCTTGAGGACTTTCTCTTGGATGTCCATTGGTGTTCCAGGTGGGAACCCCTCCTGGAGATTTCCCATGATTAGCATGGGCCAGTTGGGGTCGCCATCAGTGCGGAGGATGTGTTTATTGTATAGCCTTGATAGGGCGTCTGCAGTAAGCATCTCTCTGCCTGGTTTGTATTCAAATTTGCATGGGGTATCTCTGTATGAGACTCATTCATTTGGCTTGTCTTATTGACAGGTGTTGTTGTGTTTTAAAGAATACCAATGACTTGTGGTTGGTGAGTACTTTGAAAGTCTGAGCTCCTTCTAGATAACATCACCATTTCATGAGACAGTGGATGATGGCAACCAACTACTTATCATTTATAGGGTATCTTTGTTTGCCATCTGATAGCTTCCTAGATTCATATGCTACAGGGAGGAAGTCTTTCTGGGCCGTTTGGATATAAAGGACTCATCCTATGGCATAATCAGAGGCGTTGGTTTCTAGCTCATAGATACCCTTGCAGTTTGGATATTGCAAGATGAGAGCAGTGACCATGCGCTCTTTTAGCTGGCAGAAATGTTGATCTCGTAAGGGTATCCAGACGAACTTGGTTGTTTTCCCAGTGATGGCTGATAGGGGGCTGTTAGGGCGCCCCATTCAGGGATAAATCTGCGTACATAAGCTACCATCCCAAGGAAAGTGTGGAGCTCGCTCTTGTTTCTTGGGGCTGGAATCTCTGTTATAGCGCATATTTTGTCTGGATTGGGCTTGATACTGTCCTTGCTAATTATGTGACCAAGAAAGGGGAGTTCAGTTGAGAAGAACTTGCATTTGGATGGTTTGGCAATCAGTTGGTTTTCCTGCAGGGTGCAGAGGACTGTGTGTACATCTTCCCAGTGCTGTTATAGGTTGGGACTATAGATGATGATGTTGTCTAGGTAGATGATTGCTCTTTTCCCAATGTGTTCCTTGAATACTTCATTCATGAAGGTTACAAAGGTACTGGGAGTGTTTGTCATGCCAAAATTGAGGACAACACATTCAAAGGATCTGTATTTAGTTTTAAATGCAGTCTTTGGAATGTCTTCAGGTTCCATACAAATTTGGTGGTAACCTGCTGTCAAATCAATTTTTGTGAAGATTTGGGACTCCCCCAGGGCATCAAAAAGGTCATCAATTAGGGGCAGGGGATACCTGTTCTTTATTGTGACCTCGTTGAGGGCCCTTTAGTCTGTGACTAGGCAGAGCTCTCCATCTTTCTTCGCCACAAAGAAGACAGCAGCAACAAAGGGTGATTTTGAAGGTCTGATGAGGCCTTTCTCAAGTGCTTTGTCAAGGTAGGCTTTCAGAGCGTTGTCTTCTTGCGGTGTGAGGCAGTAGATAGGTCTTGCTTTAGGCACGCTATCTTTTAGGTTGATCTCATGTTGGATACCCCAATCAGGGGGCCGTCCAGGTAGTGATTCTTGGAATACGGAGGGAAACTTGTTGACTAGCTGGCCTCTAATTGGGTTCTGTTTGTGTTGAATTTCTGTGTTTTTGAAGTGGATGACTTCATATGTACATGTGCTCCAATTGATTTTGCTGATGTCAGTTTCTTTCTCTGTCTTCATGATCTTTACAAATATGTGGTCCCTCATGAGAGTGTCAAGGTATGTTGGGTACACGTGATGGTGGACTTCTCCTTGCTGGATTGTAAGGGTGGCACTGTCCCAGTCAATGTAAGGCTTTGTCTTTTGCATCCAATCCAAGTATGATATCTTATTTTGGGATTGGGATGATGGGGCCACTAATTGTTGTTTGGACGTCTCCAATTTGTGCCTGGAAAGGTTTGGTCTCACGGGTAACTGGTGTGCTACAATTGTCCACCATGACGACTCTCTTGATGTTACTTTGAATGGTAGGTAACTTCATGAGGCCTGCAAAACTCTTGTTAACAAGCAATTGATTGGCTCCAGTGCCAAATAGCGCTGTGCCCTGGTATCTGCAAAAAAAGAAAGGATAGGTAAGTAGTTCATTTCCTGATTGAGCAGCAAACAGGAGAGGATTGTTGGAGGGAACTTGGATCATGGTGATGGAGTCCACGTTCTGTTCTCTGTACAAGTCTTGTGTAGAGGGGGAGGGCAGCTTGCCTAAGCACTCCCCTGAGCTTTTCCCTCCTTGTTGATATCTTCAGTGCTGGCCTGGTTGGCTTGTGCAGTGTGATTCCTATGTCAAGGTTGGGTACTGTTGGCTCGGTTGTTTTGCTTATTAGGGCGAGGCTCTCTCTTAGCTGCAGGGTTGTCCTTGCGCTTGTTGGAGGTGTGCAGGTTGTCAGACTTCTGAGCTGTGCGTTTTCCTTCTAGGAATACATCCTTAAGGTTCTTGCAGCAGGTCATGTCAAACTGACGTCTGATATGTGTAGGAAGGCCATTGTAAAAGTCCAGGCGTGGTCCAGGTTCATTGAAATTGATGGTGTTGGGTGCACAGTCATGCAGTCCTTCATACGCGGCAATGTATTCCTCAATGGTTCCTGTCATTTTGATGGTTCAGAGTTTGGTCATGATTACTACATCTGAATCCTTCATGGAGAATCTTTTGAGAAATGCGGCTTTGAACACTTCCCAGTTTTCCTTCTGGTTGGGGTGTTGTGAAAGCCATTTGGTAACAAAACACAAGGCAGTTCCTGTTGCACAGAGGGCAACTTCACTAACCCAGAGTCTTTGGGGGTACTCTACTTGTGCAAACTTACTCTCAGTGCTGTTGATCCAAAGAGAGGCGTTCTCACGGCGTAGTCCTGTAAAGGCGCCAATCTCAGCGGTATGTAAGCATTGAAACACAATGTTGGGTATCTCAGGTTGTGTAGACGTTGCTGTGGTTGGCGTGGTAGAGAACAGACTGCGGGTCTTGAGGGCGTTGTACTGGTTGATGGGCACAAGGAGATTATTATAGATGACAAGTCCAGGGGGGACGTCTTGTCCTACTTCGTAATCTCTCCAGCCATTAGGGAGTGACATTGCTTATGTTCTTTTCTTGAGAGGAATTTTCCTTTGAGTTGGGTAGGTATGGATAACCTACCTGTGCTACCACTGTCAAGTTTATACTTCTGGGAAGTATAATAAACAGAATAAAGGGGAAGATTAAGAAGAGAATGATACTTTATTGAATATGAATATAGGTTAATATATAGTATCATGATAAGCCACATGCCGTCCATATACGTCATGGCAGTCACAGGGCTTATCTGAGTAATGTTTCTTTTGAGTCACAAGGCTTAATCAAGTTGTGTTCCATTTAGGACCTGTATTGAGGCATCCCCATCATAGATGGTTAACTGATAAAGGTGCCACCAGCTTATTTGCTGGGCAGTGAATCACTTGGTGAGCTGCTTGGTGATTTACTCGGGGCGTTAATTCCTCAAGAGGGAGTAATAAAAGATGTTGCGACAATTACATACTTCTCAGAAGTATTTTTATAACTCAAGTGCAAAGTGTAATATCAGGAAAACCAACGAGTCTAGATAGATGGCTTAAGATATGAGCAAGTTATCCTTAACATAAAATAGGTTGTCATGAGAGTACAGACAACCTGATCTCAATTTTACTGCAAAGGGAGAAATATTGGGGGCTTTGTTTCTTCACCATTTGCAGCAAGAAGAACACCACCCTAATGACCACTTAGCAGAAGATTTAAAATCATATTCAATGGAATAAAGAACAACAAGTCAAAAAAAGAACTTATGAAATTTTAAACAAAATAAAGATAAAATATATATTGAGCTTTTAAAGCATATTAATATATCATACTTTAAGGGACTTCACTTGAAAATAAATTCAGTTATACTATTGTCAAAACAATGGGGTTGCCCCCGGCAAAGTTCTTCAAAAAAGATTATGTGACCCCAAAACTGGCTTCCCCATTATCTAAAGCAAAATACGGAAGTCAACTCAAATTAATAAATCCAGTAAAAAGAACCAGAAACAATCCCAGCTCGGTGGACAGTGTCAGGATTGACAATTCTTCCTTTCTGGAAACCTGGGCCCGGGAGCAGGAATCAAACCCCAACCCTGGATTCCTTCAGGCCGCCAGGCTTGTGGACCGCAGGACCGCCCGCCCGCGTTTTTCTGGGATTGAGTCCCCACAAGCTGAATTTGAGAAGGTTGACCCATGCAATAAAAAGAACCAAACCAAAAAAATCATCACAACAAATGGAGAATTAATCACAGCGCCTAATGGAGGTACAGATTTGGCAACTATTAGCTTCATAAACTTGAAGTCTACACCAGCAACCAATCAAGAGCTAACCCAGGAAAGAGGCACGGGCCCGCGGCCTGGTCCCATGACCTCAATACTAAAGCAAGATAATCATGTAGACAAATTGAGATTCTTGACCAATGAAAGAACTCCTGGGTCAAGTGTCATTTTGCTGCCTTTGGACCCAAGTACCCATTTCCCCCTGCCCTGCCCTTCCCAATGCCTTGATGAACCCCCCATGGAAAATGTTAAGTTAGAGGTGGGGTACTATATAGACCCAAAGACCCTGTGCTCCAAACATATTGCCATTTTTGAATAAAGGTTATGTTAATTTGGCTTATACAGCTATTGCCTTATTTTGTATTTGCTGTCTACCAATTCAGTTTTAGATCTCCTGGCCTGCCTTCCCCACTGCCCGCTGTTTTCAGTCTTCCTGGTGTACCCTTTGGACCCATCCACGTTACCAACTACCCTCTGAAGTCTGAATACAAGGAATACACCCCGGAGAAGATACTTGAACTCAATCCCCTGGCCCACATACAATCTGCAGTTAGATACAACCTACAAGGCCCGTGGATATTTTCAACACCCAAGTTGTTCAGAGAGAAATTCAACTATCTCCCTGCTTACAACCTGTCCATTGAACTGCTTGTGTCCCCAAAACCTATGCCTGCTTCTTTGCCTGACCTCCCAACCAACCATTCTGGCAAGTTGTTTAGGATTGTGTACATCACCCTCACAGGGGTGATTGACACTATAATCCCAGCCGCCAGCCTGTGGTCTTGGGTGGGGAAGTCTGCCTCATACCTTTTAAAGTTAGCTCCCCTCTTGTGGTGGGCATTGCCTGCAAAAAAACCTGGCCCAAGTTACCCCTGAAAACAACGGGCCGGCCGCCCAAGACTGGATCCCTGACAGACAGCTCAATTTGGTGCTTCACTCATTGAAAGGATCAAACCACCCCCTATTCAATCCAATTGACTGATTGTCCCAATCTTGTTCCTCCTATAATGATTTGCTCTAACTATATAATTATCATATCTCAATAAAGATAATTATCTAGTTCTCAATCATTTTCCCTCTGTAACTCAGCTAATATAGCACAAATATGGCACTGTAGGAAGAATCACAAAACTAAAGTCTGATATCCTAGCCAAGCCTGTTCTATTTTGAGAATAATCCTTTATCCCAAGGTTTTGGCTATAATTTTTATCATAAGTTTAGTAGCTCAATAGTAAAATATTATGGGAATTATTACAAGTTGACCTGTAACAAAGCTTCTGGAGCAGTTATTCATTTATGATCAGTTACCTGGTTAAAATCACCAACTAACCAAATTCTGATCCATCTTTAACACCCAACCCTTTAAATGATCACCAAGAATTCTCAAATTAATAGACTTACAGTGATAAAATTCACTATAAAGGTCAAGGAGTTGATTAAATGCATTACATAACTGATATAGCAATCCAGCTTTTTTGATAATTGACAATTTACATAAGGCCTCCTCTGATTGCAAAATCTAATTAATCCCTCTGATAAGCAGATATTTATCACTAAATCTAAGCTCTTTGAAATGTTTATAATGCTAAAATTTATAAATAATCATCCATACTAACTAATATACGTAATAATCTTATATATGGAGCGCCCCTCAATAGAATCATATATGTCAAAACAGCAGGCTTGACCCGCCAGCAAGGTTCTGAGCAAGCAGGTTTGTGACCCGCAATCCAATTACCCGGCCACTTGAAGCCAGACTAGGAAGTCAACTCAAATTACCAAATCCAACAACATTAACACATGATGATCCCTTATAGTGGATACCTTGTTTTGGCGCTTGACTCATTACCAGGATCAAGCCACCCCCCTTCACCATCCAACTGTGTGATCAACACAATCATGTCCCTGTTATCCTTGATTCACAATGACTATATGATCACTATCTCTCAATAAAGAATATTATCTAGTTTCCAAATATCTTTCCTCTTGTAACTCTGCTAAAAAAGCACAGTTAAAACATATATAATAAATAAGCGCAAGAAAATAGCCAACCAAGTACTTTCACGTAAGCCTAGTATCAATATACCTGAAGTTCAAAATGTCCATCTAACTTCTAATAAAGAGCATTGTCACACCTGGAACAACCTTGGCCTACTGTAAATTCAGAACCTAAACGTAAAAATATGGGATTGTCAAATCCTTGGTCCAAATTTTGAATCACATTTGCGGGCAACTCGGCTGAGTGAAAATAAAATTATTTAATAAAATCAACTATTTAACTTGAATTTTTTTGACTTATTTAAATTGTCAAATTTTAAATCCCTTGAGCAGATAACTCAACTAACTAAAGGCAAAACACAAAAGGCAAATACAGGATACATGAATCAGAAATGTGGGATTCTGATGTACAGTTTGAGATTTCTTATATGTCTAACAAATCATAGACAACATGTAAAAATTAATGAATCTAAAATTGCAGGATTGTCAAATCCAAGAACCAGATTTCAAATCAAAAAATGAGGTGAATTTGAAATAAATATAATTTATGGGCATCTCAAACAGGAAGTCAAATGATCTAAAGCAGATTTTTGCTAATTCTTTTAGGAACATAGGCATTCTCAAAAATCAACCTATTCTATTTTAGGATGGCTAAAATTTAGCTCCTACTATTCATCAACTTAACATACTTAACAATAAAATATAATATATATTAAAAAATTACTGCTATCAATTTTCTTTTTCCTTGGTGTGTTGACAGTTCATTTACTGTTGATAATGTATCTTTTTTAATTGGATAGTTTCAACTCCAGTTGCCAAGGCAATAGGAAATCAAGTTGCCTCTGCAACCACAGCTGGTCTTGCAGAGGCGACTTGATTTTTATATCTCCAAGGCAACTGGAGGTGAAACTATCCAATTAAATGAAAGTACATTATCAAAAGCAAATGAACTATCAACACACCAAGGAAAAGACAACTTTATAAATATAGATTTTAATATAATATTATATTTTATTATTAGCATTTTCTAAACTCAACTGTAATCAAGCATCCTTAATAGCAATCCATTAACACATAGTGTAGTAATCCGTTGATTTTTCACTTTGAAGTTTTTTCTTTCCTACCTCTGCTTCTTCCTTGAAAAGAAGTTTTGTGGCCCTTGCTACGCCGAGGGCCAAAAAACTTTTAAAAAAATTCTGCATCATCAGGAGGGCAGCTCATATATCATTATATGGTTTTGTGGTTGCTATATTAGTGATTTAGAGTGCAGAATATTGCATCATTTCTGGTTTAGAAAATTTTACATTTCACTTAATTTCATGTCTAAACATGGCTATCAAGATTGAATTTTTCATTTTGTTTTTACACAAAGTGAAACTTCTTAATTTGGACCAATTTGTCCTAGTTTCTTACTGTACATTCAAATTGGATTCCAGTTCCCACAATTAATATTTGAGCTTACTAGTGGCATTCAAAAGTGATCTGAAATTTGGCTCATGGATTTGACAATCCCGCAATTTCAAAAAACATAGTAAACTTATTGAAAATGGTTGATGGATTTGAACGCTTCAAATCTGATTTCAGTTAATTTATTTTGTCCATCAGAAATATGCAGTTTGACTTGAAATTTGTAAAGTATCTATGAGTTCCTGAATTTTTAAAAATTCAAATAAAAATACAAAGAATTCAATTTAATTAAAAAAGGGCCATCCCGCAAAAGTGATTCAAAATTTGGACCAAGGATTTGACAATCCTGCATTTTTCTGTTTAGGTTCTTAATTTAAAATATATTCAGAAATATCAAGCAAGAAAATGATGATATGTAATAAAGTGGTTGGAGTTAGTAGGGACTAATAAAGGGGATAGGGTACCCCAGTTATGGTTGAGGCAAAGGCTGAAGATCAGTAGATCTTTTTAGCGCAAACCCATAATGATATGAACTGAAATTACTGAGGAAGTATTTAAAGGAGGATCATATCTCTACATTATTATGTGAGAGGTGTGGCAGGATCAGCACAGTTTAGAGCCCCAAGTTAAATTGATCCAACCCTATTAAAACTTCTTCAATAAGTGTACAGATATTGCCAAAAAAACTCTTCTCAAAACAGTGCATCAGTCTAAATTTTCAGAAAGATATCCAGCCAATTGATTTCCCTACAGCTGGCTTTCAGGGAATTTATATACAGAAATAACCTTCTCCATATGTAAATCTTTAGATTTATAGAAACAAAAGGAAACTTAAAAAATAAAGGTGAATAGAGCTACTTTTAAGTATAGTTTTTAAAACCCTTTAACATCCAGCTTGTTCTCCCAAAAGAGAGATTTAATTGAATTGGCTCTTAAACATATCTTACTCAAAACTAGGCCTAGGTCAGGATACCTGGCACTGTGATCTGGGCCATCAGGGTGAGATTGGGGCAGTCAAGCATTTTATTGGGTATATCCCACTGCACAACTGGCACCAACTTGATTAGCTAAGAGGATGGCAGTCTTATTATTGAACAAGCGCCTGCAGTTGCTGTTGGGCTGTGATCTAATATATCAGAACAGAAGGGAGCTTGTAAGGAGCCCTTTTTAAAGAAGACTTTCAGCTCAAACTAAGAAAGAGTTAGCAACCTGGGCATTGCAACAGGGTAAAGTGTATTGTCTTTTTGCCCTGTTTTAGGATAACATAAATCTAGGTCTTTCCAAAACTTAGGAAGAGGGTGCTTGAAGCTTAAAATTCAAAAGCTGAATAAATATACAGTTAAATTTATTTATAAATGGAGTTTCTCTTAAATACAACATGGATCAATCCCTGAATCATCAGTGTGATTACCAATACAGTATACTACTGGTAGTGGCACAGGGATCTAACTGATCAATCTTGACAAAATTTGGTGAAGCCAAACACTTAAAGTCTAAAGAAAAATTCCTCCATTTAGCATTCAACAATTCAGGCTAGACTACACACAAGTCCAAGCAAAATTACTTGAAAATTAAGACTTACAACAGTTGGGATCATAGAGCCAATAAGACCTGGAAGCGTAATATAAACAGCTATATATAGTTGATGGAAAGGTGTTTCAGCAGTAGTCAAAATAAAAAGCAGAAATTCAGGCCTTTGTCAGGGTAAAGTAGAGAGAGAGCTTGTTGTAATCAATCAAATGGGGAATGTACACCCAAATTAGGATGACATTACCAATGAGGAGGAGACAATGTGTGTTTACTCGGAAATAATAACCCTTGAAGAGTGAATAAGGAAAGATGCAGCAGAAGATTATGCACAGGTACATCAGTGTGGGGTTTCTGTCCACCAGTCCCCAAAGTGTGTCCTGGATTGTAGCCAGGGACCAGCTGGAAGGGGTTGCCATTCTCTAGTAAGGGAAAATGTATCTCAGAAATATGTATAGGGGTCAAAATGGGCTTTTATTCACTCTCAGAAGGAAGATCCCCTTAGAAAACTTCTGGTATATGTCCCAGTGAATCAGCAAAATAATATGAGTTTGCCAATACTTGGAGTCATTCAACAATATCTTGGACTCCTTGTACTTGGTCTTGGACTCTTACACCTTAGTCTTGGACTCCTGCTCCTTAAACTTGGACTCCAGCACCTTGAAATCAGATTTCTGCATCGCGCTTGGGATCCAGCTCCTTATTCTTAGGCTCCTGCTCCGTTATCTTGGGCTTCAGCTCTAACCAAGCTCCTGCTGGTGATCAAAGGCTTCCAAAAACCTTTGGGCAGAAACTTAAAAGGCCTCAGAAAGATCCCGTCAAAGACCCAGAAAGACATTTAAAAAGACCCTGTAACTTTCCAGTCAGCCACCTTCTTATAGTGTCCTTTTCCCAATGGTTCCAACTTCAAAATGGCTTTCTTCAGAAGCTTAAACCATTGCCGCTCACTTTTTCTTATAATAACTTAAGCTTACATACTTACTTTCTCAAAAGCTTAAAGTATTAATTCTCTATTTCCTTGCTTATACTTTAAGCTTTTGGCTTCCAACCAATCATTTTCATCAGGAAACCTTCCAGAACTTAACCAATGAATGCAGAGCGCATAAATAGACCATTTCTGAAGTTCCACCGGGATCCAACTAGGAAAATAATTTCCACAGCTCAAACCGCTCAAAGCAACAACTCTTTGCACACCAAAGCGTTAACCGGTTCATTATTTTGGCACCATTTCTCCCTGCATTCAACCTAAACCCATTTAAATAGTAGAATACTATTTAAACTGTTCTTTCTCAACCTCTTTGACGTTTTCCCCATATATTTACAAATATTGTAAAATCCAAGGAAAGTGTCCCACCAAAACAACTTTGTATCCAGCTCTCATAGTAACATACCTTCATCTATCCTAGGAACTTAACAATTAAATATCTTACCCACACTTCTATCCACATTCCTTCTTGATTTTACTACTAAAACAAGGCAAAGCATTCCACATCTTCCCACTCTGGCAAATCAATTTGGCAAAATCTTGGCTCATTTCTCTGGACCACCAGTTCTTCATCATTTTATGATCCTTCAGCCAGCTCATCTCAGTCTCCAACAGCTCAGACTAGTCCTACAGCTACTTCTTCAACAGAAGTCACTAAAGTTTCACTTGGCCAACATAAGCCCTGTCTGCAAACCATCAAACATGTGGACCATCACAATCAGGAAGACCTTAATTTGGCTCAACGTCAAGGAATCAGCAGCATAGATAGTATTGAGCAACTTGTGTTATTGCTGATATGTTCAAAGCTACAGATAGATGTTAGCCTTGCTAATGTACTCTACCTAATCCTATGAAAGAGCACTACAAACTACAATATAATAGAACTTTGAAGATAATTACATTTATTGAAACTGGAGTACAATCTAGCCAGCAGCTGCAATTTATCCAGGTGTAACTAAGAACTTGTTGTCCTCCTTTCAGGCGTCTATATCAATATATACTGCAACAACCCTTGTTCTTGTCCTTTCAGACAGTTCTCAGTGGCTACCTTTGCAATAGGTCCATTTTTGCTGGCTGCGCCTATCCTGATTGGCTGTCCTTGGCATGTGTGTTGCTACTGGCCTTGACAGGCGTACATGGCACTTCAGCTACAGCCTACGCTCTTCTTGAGCTAGCCTACTGCCATTTATTGGTTGGCTGTTTCTTACAAGCCTATTATTGCGCTGTGAAACTTTGCTGTATTTATTTGATGCTTAGAAATTGTCCCTGTTCAGCCCTCTTACATTGGAAGGTGGAATTCAAGTATTCCATTTGTAGGGCTTAATCAGTGATCCTTTTCTGGCTGGCAAGCCTTCTGCTTATTAATGCAACAGGTCAAATTAAGAATTACATGCTGTATAATAGCAGACTCAATCCAGTATTGACCCATGGATTATCCGCCGTGTAATGCTGACCCAAACTTGGTATTTCCTGATCTTTTGCATATCACTTGTTTGATATGTTCATAGACACCATAAGACTGGGTGAGGCTGAGTTGATACAACGTTCAGCAGGATGGTATGGGCAATATACAGTTGATGATTTAGTGATTACACTCTGTGTAATCAATAATAATCACTATATTGACTGACGTTTATATGGTGTATAATGGCCATATCAACTAGTAATTATACGGCGTGTAATATAACACATTGGAATGATAATCAGTGATAATACGCTGTATAATTGTTGCATCTATCCTAATAAACTAACAATTATATGGCATATAACTGTCATATCCAATATAATATATTAGTGATTATACAATGAATAACTGCCGTATCATTTATAATACATCAGTGATTATACAGTGTATAATTACTACACTTAATAAAGTATCAGCCTAGTGATTTTACAGTGTGTAAATGTAATGATCTGCGTGCAATTATTAGCCTGATTGTTTGTGGTCAATCAGCCTAACCTCACAGATAGGCTCACATTCAATTTTGCAGGTTTCAGGAATCATTTCAGCAGGAGATGGAAGATTACCAGAGAAATTGCAGAGGTGAGAAAGCAGAATCTAGTAGTCTGGTTATTAAAAATATGATTAGAAAATATTGAAATAAGTGAATCATTGAGGCAAGATATTTATTGAGAGTAAAATATCAAACTACTAAGGTAGTTTGGTGGGGACAATTGTTACTTAAAGCCTTTGGGTACATCTTGATGAGGTGGCCTCCTTGAATACAATATTTAGACAGCTTACAGATACCACCATTGGTGGTATCTGTAAGCTGTTACCTGAACTCCTTTGAGGTCAGGATTTGTTGACCAGCAGGTTAAGGAAGGGAAAATTGGGCGTGGGGCATCTGCGCCTCACTCAGAGCCAATTTCCTGTGCCACCACCCACTTGTGATTAATTGTTAGATTTAAATCTACAATTGCCGCAAGCAGGCAGGGCTCTGGGCCAGGTTTCCCTGGGTGGCGGGGCTTTGGCCGAGCCACACCTGGGAAAACTATGGCCATAAAACTACTCTCCTTCTTTGGTAACAGAGACTTCCTGCCTCCTGGGAGTGCTGCCAATGCATAGTTCTTGTGAGCAGGAGGGATTTTCATGGCAGCTAAGGTGGCCTTTACCAGACCTACTGCTTGGGGGTTGTTTTTGTGGAATTTCTGGAGCATTTCTTGGGCGTGAGTGAGGTTGCAATGGGGAATCCAACAGTTTTCTGAGGCTGGGTATCCCTTCCAGACTACTAGGTAGTGTAGGCGCTTGCGGGATAGTTTGGATGCAATTATTGATTCCAGTTCATATTTCAGTTGTCCATCCACCATTATGGGGTCAGGAGTAGATACAAGGGGACCTTCATATTTAGTTAATAGGCATTCATGGAATGTGCTGAAGATTTGGAAGGAGGGAGGGAGGTCCAGTTGGTAGGCTGAAGATCCAATCTTCTTTAAGATTCTGAATGGACCTACTCCTTTGGGACCTAGCTTCTGGCAGGGTACCTTTAGTTGCATGTTCCGGGAGTCAATCAGTACTTAATTGTAAGAGAGGGGGGCTAGACTAACAAAGTCTGGCTCCCATCCTGGTGGGACCAACCACCAGGATGCCATACAAGCAATACTGGGATAGCCACTCAAAGGGGCCTCCCAAAGGAGACCGGATGTGAAAGAGGAGGGAAGTATGCATCCAAAGCCATGACCATGGCTCCAGTAAGTAACCACAGAGAGCAATCCCAAGTGAAAGGGGCCTCTGTATTTGACTCAGGGATTTGGCGCAAGGGGAAAGGATTGACCAAGTCAGAAGAAAAAGTTTCAGTAGTAACAGATTCTAAAGGTGACAACAACTCTTCAAGATAAGAAGACAACCAAGAGAACAACCCATAGGATCCCGGTTTAATGGGAATCTGGGTGAGATGCTCAATTACATTTGCAAAAAGACCAGGAATAAACTCAGAAGATCAAGAAATCAAGGAAATTTTGCTCCAAAAGACTGGGTTTGAGGACCAGAACAAGAGAGAAATAGGCACCAGTATCTACATAGCCATCTTGTACCAAGGTAACAACATGATTTCAGTGGGTGCCCTTCTTTTGCTAAAACTACTGGGCAGACGGACCAGGTGCACGGGTAAATAATAGGAAATGATCCAAATTAATATACTTGGAACAATTCCCAACAAAAAACGACGGGCAGTCTGGCAGGTGGGCCAAAGAAAGCGGGAGGCGGGGACAACAGCGGGAGTTGGGATAAATACCTTTATTGTTAAACAAACTTTAAAATACAAAATATTTGCAAAGTCAGGAGTTTATTCAACAATTGGAATTGGTAAGCAAGGGACCTGACGGCCCATGCTTCCATTTTATGCAAAGGGGGGGTGATAGGACGGGAGGGGTTATAAAAGGGGCTATTGGAGTGCAATCTAAAGGGGATTCTATTAAAGAGTACTAGCCAATCTTATCTTGGTTTGAGACCCAGAAAATAGGGGCCGTGGGGCCGGATGTAAGACTCAGCCCCTTAATTAGCTAGGAGCCTTCTGAGGACTCAGGGTGCACATTTCCCCTAATACCTTCCTCTGACATCTCCACTGGAGAGCTCTGGAACCCAATTGTTTTGGGCTGAGGGACTCCTGGGCCGGAGGAATTAGCTACCTGGGACACCACTGGTTGCAGTTTTTGGTATCCAATTTCCCTGGGCCGCAGGTTTGACCTTTCTGACTTCATGTGGCCTGCATTTTTTTGTTGGTTTGCTAATTTTTTCAGGACCAGGCAACACCAGGACAACAAGCAATCCAACCAAATTAATGTCTCCTCTGCAGTTGGAGGGGACTCCAAAGGGGAAATGAGAACTTCAGCTGGGAAGGCCAACACAAAGCGTTTGTCTACTGTGTGGGCCAAGTCCTCCAGGTTTTGGAGGGGTTTTGCCTGCACGCAGGCCACCTTTTTCAATGGTCTGGGAAATACATCCTGATCCAGGGCCAAAGGTGGGCCACGGGATCTTTACATTAATCACCAATTTTGTATGCTGGACCCTCTCTTCTTTTCATGTCTGCATAAGCCTTGTAAGTTGTCACAGCATGAGTTAAGGACAATTTGACTTCTTTGTGAATTCTTTTTAAAGCTGCTGCCTGTGAGGATGTCAATTCCACTTTGCTACCTGAGAGTGAGCCAAAGTTACATTAGGGGTTGTAGCCATAATTTGCAAAGAATGTGGAGACATTAGAAGAGGAGTGTGGGGCATTGTTGTAAGCAAACTGGGCCATTGGTATGTTTTGGGACCAGTTATATTGTTCAGCATTAGAGTAGCATTTAAGAAATGTTTCCAAACATTGATTCACCCTCTTGTTCTGGGTATTGTATTGGGGGTGGTAGGCTGTTGATATGCATAACTTAATGCCTAGGAGTCTGGAGAATTCCTCCCAGAGTTGTGCTGTGAATTGGGGATCTCTGTCACTTATGATCTCTTGGGGGATTTAATGGTGGGCAAAGACATTGTTGACAAACAGTTTGGCCATCTGGACTGATGTTATTGTGGGTTGGCAGGGGATGAAATGACTCATCTTTGTGAAACAATCTACTACTACCATGATTGCATCATAACCATTTGATGGAGGAAGTTCTACTATGAAATCAACAGACAGAGATGTCTATGAGCCATTTGAAATGTGTAGGGGGACCAGTAACCTGTCTGTTTGAGACAGGAGGGCTTTGCCCTTAGACAAACCATGCAGCCCTTCAAGTAGTTAGCTACGTCTGATGTGTGACCTCTCTAATCAAATTGTCTACATATTATCTCTATGGTCTTATTTTTCCCTTGGTGACCAACCAATATGTTGTCATGGTGGGCCTTGATGACTTCCAGGAAAATATCACCATTAGGTACCCACAGGCAACCATTGTGAAGTATGGTACTGTCTTCAGAACTGTAGCAGGAGTGGGGAGTAGATTGACTTGCCAACTTAAACAACTGGGGGTACTGTTTGTCTAAAGGTTGCAGCAACTTGACTCTAGCTACCAGGTCTGTGTTGGCAGGCTCTTGGACACTTAGGATGCAGATTGTTTCCATGGGAGGAGAGGATAGAATGGCGCTGAGGGGAATCATGACCTTTGTATTAAATTCTTGTTCAGCCTTAACATCTGAAAGGAATGCTGGGTTGCAACTGAGGGAGTCTGCCAGATGGTTATCAACACCCTTGATAAACTTACATTGGAATTTGAACTTGACTAGGACTTCATACCATCTGCTCTGACGTTCAGTTAAGAGACAAGGTTCCTGGTAATACAGTAGGGCTTTGTGATCTGTCCTTACTGTAAATGGGTGTGTGGCTGAGCAAAGGTGAGCTGCCAGTATTTCATAGACTCTACTACTTCTAATAGCTCCTTGTCATAGATCATGTAGCCAAGCTCTTCAGATTTCATTTTTCTTGAGAAATAGCCCACAGGGTATTCTAGTCCATCATTAGCAGTTTGTAGAAGGACTGAGGCAATGGCAAATTTGGAGGCATCTGTGGCTAAGATGAAGGGTTTGAAGGCATCAACATGGCAGAGCATGGTTGCAGATAACATGATGTTCTTAACAGCATTGAATGCAGCATTGCATCGTGTGGACCATTCCAGAGTTTTTTCCACTAGCAGTGTAAAGAGGGGCTGCTGTTTCTGAAAATTGGGGGGTGAAACATTTCAACAGAGTTGCATGTTTCCAGGAAACTGCAGAGCTGGGTAATGTTTGTTGGGGCTCTGTCAATTCCTTATTGCAGCTTCCTTTTCAGGGGAAATGGCATGGCCTTTCTCCAAAATCAGATTTCCTAAGAAAGAAATCTTACTCTTGAAAAATTCATATTTGCTCAGTTTGATGATGAGATTGGCCTTTTGGATCCTTTCCACTACATCACAAAGGTGGATGGCATGAGACTCCTCATCTGGAGAGTATACTAAGATGTTGTTCATGTATGCAATAGCACAGTTCCCAATGAGGTCACCTAAGACTGCATTGATCATCTTCTGGAAGACTTCTGGGGCATTTTTTAGACCAAATGACATGACTTGGTACTGAAAGATGCCTTTCTTAGTCCTGAAAGCGGTAAGCTATTCCTGACCTTCT
The DNA here is from genome assembly GCA_014839935.2 of Entomophthora muscae. Lineage (NCBI taxonomy): Eukaryota > Fungi > Entomophthoromycota > Entomophthoromycetes > Entomophthorales > Entomophthoraceae > Entomophthora > Entomophthora muscae. Next base: position 91,175 of record QTSX02000250.1, on the reverse strand, counting down.
TTGATGCAAATCTGGTTGAAAGCATTTAAGAGGTCCAGCGTTGAAAAGATCCTAGCTTTCTCCACCTCCTTGGAGATCTGAGACTCAATGGGCATAGGGTATGGGTCCAGTACAGTCACATTGTTCAGGTTGCCAAAATCAATGCAGGGGCGTAATGATCCATCAGACTTTTGAACAAACAGCAGTGGAGAGCATATAGGTAAAGATTTCCTAAATATCTGTACTTTGTATTCCATATCTTTTGTCCATTTTTCTAAGCATTGTTCCTCCTTTAAGTTCAAGGGATAGATGGGAGAAGCTACTTTCACCAAATCAACAGTGAGTTTAAACTCAAAGTTAAATTTTGAGTGTGCAGGGAGACCATCAGCCAGTTTAGAATCAAAGGCTGCGTGCAAGTGGGAGAGGCACAACAGAAGGACATCAAATGATGTGGCGTGTTTTGTTGTTGCTGAGACTGACATTGAGATGTGAGGGGCTTCTTTCCCAAACGGGATCATTGGTACCTCCAAGGAAATTCTGGAAGGATGAGCAATCCTCAGTAGGTTATCTTTGAGGATTGGGGTGATATTGTGCTCCCGCCACCATTCCACGCCTAGAATCACTGGGTATGTCAGGTGCTTTGCCACTGTGAAATCAGCAAAAAAGGCATTATCAGAGATGGAGAAGGATAACAGGCGACGTAATCTGAATGAATAGAAGACATTGTATACCCCTCCTTTTCACAGAGCACCAGGATTATATTCCAAACCTAGCTTGTCAATTGTATCTTTTGAAATGAAGTTGTCTGTGGCACCAGTATCTACTAAAGCTACATCTTTTGCTAGATGTGATGTGGAAGCAAAGGAACAACAAAACAAAAAATATCTCATCTTTGTTTTATTTGATAGAGGGGGGTGATTGCAATCAACTTGTACTGTGACGGAAATCACTGGATAATATGAAGCTGTTTCTAAATGATGGGGAATTACCACCCAAATCCACATAGAATTGATGATTAATCACCAACACGGCTTCAGATATTTTTTGTGAAATTTCCAATTGTAACTCCAGGATTAAGTAGAACAATCAGTCCTAACCAGAGTAAACCAAGATAAATGACCTGGGAAAGAATCAATGCATCTTCAGTGTAGAATTCTGGGCATTAGGAAGTGACACAATTTTCAGTTTCAAAGACAGGGGGGACAGCTCCAAGATTGGCAGGCATGGGATTAACATTGGGAGGTGCCAACAACAAAGTTCCAACTGCAGGGCCCCATCTTCCAGTAATGATCTGGCTTAGAATCAGATTGTAGGGAATGTAGTGCAACAATCCCACTACAGGATGCATTTTAAAAATGTAAGTTAGACCAAGGGATATATGATGTTTATTGAGTAAATTTTTGGGAGGACTCAACTCTTAAGAGTTGAAACAGTGAAAATTATTCAATATGTATCAAAAATCAACTAAGAAATACCACCTGAGTCTTGATCTCCTATTCCTTTGGCATCTTCAAGTAAGTATCTAGTCCAAGTTGCAAAGAACCCTTGCATGACCAGTTTTTGACAACCATGCTGATTAATGAGCTTATATTAGGTGACCCTCATATTACGTCAATTTATCAACGTCAGTTTGCAAGGGGGAGCTGGTTTCAGCTGACAGACTGGAGCAGTTGTGACCCATTTTCAATTGACTGTTTGGTTTAAATCCATTAACTTGGTCAATTTTGATACAGGTTTCCTGGCTTTCCGAGCCTTCTTACTTGAACAGACAATACCTGGCATTATGAAACCTACTGTGACATGTACCTGGAGTTGAGGAGCTGTCTAAATGGACAACAGGCCCTCATTCAAGTCTACAAAGGGTTGGTCAATCACAGGTTCACTGAAAATAGGCTTGAGACAAGGAGTAGGCGCAATCTTATTCATAGTGGCAACGTGGAGATCCACTATAGCCTGAGCCTTGGCAGATAGCAATGTACAATTCTGGTTGAATTGTGTTGTAAATTGCGCTATTAATGCTATTTTGATTTGCCCTTCAAATATTGATAGTTGCAAAGATTTGACTGGTTTTCTTTTGAGTTTGGAAATTCCTTGCCTTCCGCAAATGGGTCTATTTCAATATCCACCCATTCTGGATTATTGTACCTGTCTGTGGTTGATCCTGGTATGACCTCATCCCAGCGTGACCCCCTCAGCCACTCTGTCTTCTTATTGAGCAATCACCACCCTTTGTCTACTATTTAAAGTAGAATCTTCATTCCCAATAAAGATTAAGTTTATCCACATTTGTGTTGGCTTTTATAATCTTCAAGCTTTTCCTGTCCTTTCTGCCAAAAGGACTTTTACATCTCGTTTTTCAGGAAATTAAGGTATGTGCCCTTAATTTTGCCTTGAAGACTACCCCAAGGCTGGCTTTGAACCTCAAATCTTTTGTAATAAATATTTCCCGCTGTGTCCTCCAGGATGTTGTCCCCTGGAGCCAAACACAACAAAATGGTGCTCACTACAGGGGCTACAAGCCCCTTGGTTACCCTGTTCCCACCTGCATTCTCTGGTCCCTCTCCCTTTATTTCCAAAGTACCAGATCAACCCAAAGTTTCTAGACCTCCCCTAGAAGAAGACATTACCAATGCTCCCATAAATCCTATGGTATTGGTTCTGTCTCCTGGGCCCTTGTGGGCCCCCTTCCTGCTTTCTCCCTCAACTATGAGCAAGCTTGTGCTGCCGCCTGCTCCCTTCTTTATTCTGGAACAGTAGCCATACACTCTATCCCTGGCTTCCATCCCAGGTCCACCTCAGAAGACCTGTACTCCTTCCTTTTGGACTTTGGTCTCCCTCCCACGTTGATGGAGTCCATGGATACTATTGGTGTGTTGGTTAACCAGTTCATCCAACCTGCCCTAGTCCACCGCCAACTTGCCTTGAGATCCCAGAACCAACTGCTAGATGCTGTAGCCTCCGCCGTCTCAGATAACCACGCTCAAAATATGGCATACCAAGAATGGTCACATAGTCTCTTTGCTTGCATTTCTGACAACCAGCGCAATTTGTTGGCGTCACAGAAGTATTTAACCACCTCCCTGAATTCCCTTCGCTCCTTGCTCCCTGGATACATAAAGGATCAACTATGCAAATTGGATGAACATCAGGTAGCCTGGCGTGAGCAAATCAAGGCTTTTCTGCTTAACCATTGGCAGGATTTTGAGACTCTGGTTAGTGAACTCAATCAATTCAGGGAATTTGTCAACTTGCAACTCAAATTGATAGAAGCTCATGTCAATACTTGGGGCTGTCACCTGCAGCATCAATATGGTCTGGATAAGGCTACACTAGGCAACACTCTATACCAAGTGCAAACTTACGTGGACAACCAGGTGGCTTCTATTGAGGTGACTCCTCCCGCTCCTCCTGTTGGGACCCCTTCTGATTTTAAAACCAAAGTATGGGAGGCCATCACCAAGCTTGAGGCTACCACTAGACGCCAAGCTTCTGTGCAGCCTCCCCATCCAGTTGAACCTATGCCTGACCCTTGTATTGCCTCCCTCACTGATCAGGTGGCTATCTTACGAGGTGAAATTGAGTACTTAAGACAGAGCCTCTCTAATTCTGAAGGTTTGTCATCTGAATCTGAAGATGAAGAAGAAGGTGAAGTTGTTAATACTCCCACTCATGACAATCATGGTTGTTGCCCTGGCTTAGAAGAACAACCCCAGGTCTACTGTGCACGGGCTCTAGATCAGCTTGCTGAAGTGACAAATGATGTAGCTGATAGGCAAGACGCGTTAGAAAGAGAGGTCCAAACCCTCTCCCGCTTTACAGAGACTCTAAATGGACAAGTTGCCCCATTGGTCACTCAGGCTACCGCCTTGGCTACTTGTGTTAATGGGATTGCTGGCACCTTAGCAGTACAACAAATCAAGATTGATGAATTTGGGACTGCTGCCACAACTACCCGAGACATTAGTGGGCAAAATAGCTCTACCTTGGACACTTTAGAGGAAAGCCTTTGACTTCTCTGGGCTAGACAACCTACTGCTGAATCCAAATTTGAAGACAACCCTCACATTAACGTCCTCAACCCTGGTGATAACAGCCAGTCCTCATCTTTGTCCATTGACCCAAATTATAAGCCAACTTTCAAGCAGATATTTGGTCCCAAGACCTCTACCATTGCTGCTTTTCTGATCATTTATGAAACTGCAATGTGTAGGGATACTGACAAACTCAAGAAGGAACACATCCTTACCTGTCTCCATCCCACTTGCCAAGAAGTTGTGGTACCCAAGCTCCCTTCTATTGTCACCTGGGAGGATATGAAGCGCCTCCTTATTGAAGAGTTTGGAGGAGACCTCAGCTTAAAATTCAAGAAAGATGCATTTATGCATATTGCTTTCAAACCCAAGGAGACCCTGGCTGAGTTTGCAGATTGTTTCTACATTGAAGGCTAACAGTTAATTACTAGTTGACAGTTAACTCACCGGGAAGCCTATACTGCTTGTTCAAATGCTTTGAAGGTGAACCAGCTTCTATGTCTTCACTTTAAGGCACACAAGGTCTCACTCACTTCCATGAAGAGTATTAAGACGCTCTTACAAGATATGCATTTGACACATGGAGGTACAGTGGTGTGTGAGAACAAGGCCAATAACGCTGGGACCACCTCTTGTACGCCGCGCATTATGACTTAGAGTACTAGTGGACAGGCTAAGTGACAGGGCTGTCATAACTGTGGCCAGATTAGACACCACTTGCGCACTTGCACTAATCCTCAAGTGGAAGTTTGTGATCCCAAGGAGCAGGCGGTAAAAGAGAGGTCAGCTTAGACACAGAGATGCTCTCTGCTGACCAATCTCCCCCGTCTCACCCTGATCTTCTGTCTGATGAGAAAGCTCCCTCTTCCTCTGGCCCAACTATCCTTCATCTGTTTCACTTCTCTCCAGTGGTTCAGAGCCTGAAAATTCCAATAATAAAGATTCTGACAGTTATGACTACTCTGTCCTGGCTGTTCTGGAAACTATATCTGTACCCTACAAGCTTTGCTCTGGGAAGACTACCACCACTTCCTGGGTACCTATAAGTGAAGCTAATTCCATGGTGGCTCGCCCTTATCTAGCTCAAGCCCATTGACCTCCTGTCTTGGTTGACTCCTCTGAAGAAGCAGCCAAGTTAGCTGAAGCTCTTTTCCACAACATAACCATATCTCTTCCACTACAGACTGTGTATAAGGAAATCCCTGTGTTATGGTGTATGCTGGCCAAATGGGAAAAGGAGCTAGAAGCTGCGCAAGATATGTTGGCAGTCTTGCCTCCCTTTGGGAAAGATACAACCCGCGTAGAGATATCAATCCAAAAGGTCAAAATCAAGACCATCTTGGACACGGGTTCCCCTGTCAACGTGGTATCTTCCAAGCTCATGAAGAAACTTAAGTTGGCCCCTGACCTCAACTACACGCAGTTGTATGGCACAGCTGACATGGCCCAAACTTGATCCATTGGTGCCTACTCCACTCTACCCATGGGGTTTGGGAAACTCCTTATTGCTTCCCCCGCTGTGGTCCTAGAGAACAAAAGCTATGACCTCTTGGTTGGTACTCAGTTCCTCTGAGAATATAACGGGATTGTAAACTTACAAGATGTATACCTTTTGCTCTTGGGATATGAAGCTCCTTTGATTTTTGAGGAACCTCCGCGCCTTCCAGGCAAACGTCTTAAAACTTGCGTGCTTGAGTACCCTACAGGTATCTTCTCTCTCAAGTATAGGACTCACTCCTCCAACATGTGCCCCTCCTCCTTCCTGTCCTGTAGAAGAAGGGGTACCTCTGCTAGCGCCAGCCACTATCACCATTCCCCCAGGCTCTCAAGTGGTGATTGATTCCCAGATTTCCTATGAGCTGCCTGAAAAGTCCTTCTTGGAGCTTTACTCACCTGAATCCTTGAGTTGCACCAAGCCTTGCCTATGTCCGGGGATTTTAGACCGGACCCACAAAGAGCCTGTGTGATTACTGCTTGCTAACCTGACAGCCCTGCCCATGCAAGTAACTAGAGGCCAGGTTGTAGGTCATGGTTGTGTACTTGGAGCAGAACAAGTATCCTCCCTCTACCCCTTTGGAAGTTTCAGTGATTTCAACCTACCTGAAGATGATTGCAAGTTTTCTCCTTGTTCACTGCTGCTGATTTCCCCCAATTGTCTCCGGTTCAACAAAAAGACGTGTTGGACCTACTTGATCAGTTCAGTGACATCTTTGCCTCTGGACCTACGGACTATGGCCTAGCTAAAGGAGTCATCCATCAGATTGATACTGGGGATGTACCTCCTTTTTGTGCTAAACCATACCGCCGTAGTAGAGTGGAAGATGCTCAGGTGTCTAAAGAACTCAAGAAACTTCTGGACGCTGGATTACTGGCTCCTTCCCAAAGTCCTTGGGCTTCCCTGTTACTGATCCTCAAGAAGAAAGATGGGGGACTCTGCATTGTAATGGATTATTGCCGCCTGAACTCTCTCACTAAAAAAGATTTGTACCCCTTGCCCAGAATTGACAATGCTCTCAGACAGCTGGGTGGTTCCAAGTTTTTCTCTGCCATGGATCTGGCATCAGGGTATTGGCAGGTTGACCTATCACCTGAGGATTGAGAAAAGGCTGCGCTCATCACATCAAAGGGCCTCTTTGAACCCACTTGTATGCCCCAGAGATTATGTAATGCCCCTGCCACATTTCAGCAAGCTATGGACTCCATCTTATGGGACCTAAAACTCTCTTATGTCCTCGTGTATCTTGATGACATCACTGTATTCAGTGCTACCTTTACTGACCACTTGGAGCATCTCAAGGCTGTTTTTGTTAAGATCCGTGGAGCTGGACTGAAACTCAAACCCTCCAAATGCTCTTTCTTCAAGGAACGTCTTGAGTTTCTAGGACATGAAGTCACTCAGACTGGAATCTGCCCCATGAATAACAAGGTGGAAGCCATTGAAAAGATTCTAACTCCCACAAATCTTTGAGAAGTACAAGTATTCCTTGGTATGATGGGCTACTACCGACAATTCATCCCTGACTTTGCTGAACTGAGTGAACCCCTTGTTCAACTGCTTTGCAATGTCCCCTTTGAGTGGACTGACAGCCAACAACAAGCATTTGAAGCGCTGAAGGCCAAGCTCAAGGAGGCTCCTATCTTAGTCTATCCTGATTATGATAAAGAGTTCATCTTGTATACCAACGCTAGTGGCATAGCTGTGGGTGCTATCCTTGGCCAACTCAACAATGAAGGTGTATATCAACCTGTAGCCTACTCATCAAGGGTTCTTAATAAGCACAAAAAGAACTACAGTGTTACCAAGAAGGAATGTTTGGCTGTGCTACATGCAGTGAAGCAGTTTCAGCATTACATCTATGGAACCCATTTCACGGTAGTCACCAATCACTCCTCCCTCAAGTGGTTACAACAGATAAAGGAACCCAAAGGCCGGTTAGCATATTGGGCTCTACGTCTGCAAGGGTATGATTTCACAGTGGTACACTGTCCTGGGGCCCAACATCAGAATGCTGATGGCCTGTCAAGGATGCCAATCCTGGCTATCTACCCCGCTGATGCTGATCAATTATATGAGCTAATAGGGTATCCTGACTCTTGGACCACTGAGCCCAAAGATATCTGCCTAGCTCTACATACCCTATCCCAGGACACCATAATTTGTGATAGACAACTCTTCAAGAAGGTTAACAATGCCTACCTACCATACGTTTGCTCTAGTATGAGAATAGCCATCATCCTCCAAGCTCACATTGATACTGGCCATAGAGGTATAGCCAAGACTCATGACTGGATGTGCAAAAACTTCTACTAGGAAAACATGCGCCTCTTGATCCTTGATGTCCTTGCTTCCTGCCATTCTTGTCAGCTCCAACGTCCTTGTCCTTCCCAACATCAGTTACAACTCATCCCTCCAAAACATGTCTTCCATACGGTGAGTATTGATGCTGTTGGGCCCTTCTCCCGTTCTAGGTTGGGATGCTGGTTTATTTTGGTTGCTATAGACCACTTTAGCAAATGGGTTGAAGCCAGAGCAACAAAAGATATAACAGCTAGAACCACAGCTACTTTCTTGCTGAAAAACATCTTCTATTGACATGGCTGCCCTCAAGTCCTGCTCTCAGACAATGGCACTAACTTTAATGCTCGCCTCATCACCTCTATTGTTGAAGCCATGGGGACTCACCAGTTGTTCTCTGCGCCATATAACCCCTCCATCAATGGAACTGTTGAACGAGCAAACTCCGCCCTAGTATCCATCATGAGAAAACTCACACTCTCTGACACTGCCAATTGGGACATGTTCCTCCCTGCCGCCCTCTTTGCCTACCACCTTAGTAGACATTGGGTGACTGGTCAATCCCCTTTTGCCATGCTTTATGGACGTGAGGCCACTACCCCCTCAATCTTGGGACCTCCTCTGATTGAGTATGATACATCTGCAAATCCTGAGACCCACGTGAAAGACCTAACCAACTGTATCATTGACATCCAGGCAACTGCCTACTCCACTGCTTATAAGGTTAAGGCTTTGGAGCTCTCTCCATCCAATGCTGCTAGAGCCCCCCTCCCTGAATACCAAGTAGGTGATCTAGTTTTCTACTACCAGAATTGTACAGGTGATAGAGCCCACAAGCTGGATTCCCTCTGGATTATGCCCTGTTAGGCTACCTTCAAAAAGGGCTTTGAGTACACTGTGAAGCTACTATTGTCTGGCTGTCCCTTTGCCTGCGTCCACTCCAAATTTCTTTGCAAGTATCAACTCCCTCTGTCCAATCTTGAGGGGGGAGATGTCATAAATTGCGCTATTAATGCTATTTTGATTTGCCCTTCAAATATTGATAGTTGCAAAGATTTGACTGGTTTTTCTTTTGAGTTTGGAAATTCCTTGCCTTCTGCAAATAGGTCTAGTTCAATATCCACACATTCTGGATTATTGTACCTGTCTGTGGTTGATCCTGGTATGACCTCATCCCGGTGTGACCCCCTCAGCCACTCTGTCTTCCTATTGAGCAATCACCGCCCTTTGTTTACTATTTAAAGTAGAATCTTCATTCCCAATAAAGATTAAGTTTATCCACATTTGTGTTGGCTTTTGTATTCTTCAAACTTTTTCCATTCCTTTTTGCCAAAAGGACTTTTACATCTTGTTTTCCAGGAAACTAATGTATGTGCCCTTAATTTTGCCCTGAAGGCTAACCCAAGGCTAGCTTTGAACCTCAAATCTTTTGTAATAAATATTTCCCGCTGTGTCCTCCAGGATGTTGTCCCCTGGAGCCAAACACAACAAATTATATAAGTTTACAGGTATTGGTAGTGTTACCTGAAGTGGGCACTTGAGAGTCAGTAGAGTCCAAGTTTGCCAGGGTAGCACTGGAGTTGTCAATATTGTAAAAGGAGAGCGCGGCCAGGGTAGGAATACTATGAGGAGGAGAACTGACAACAGGAGCTATAGCCAGAGTGGGGGCTGGAGTCACAAGAGATTGAGAAACCTCAGGGGATATGGGCCCTTGTGGAGTGGCTAGCTTCTGTTGACTTTTCAAGCAATTTAACATGGGAGGGGCCTCCAATAACAGAGGCTGAGTTGGCTACTGGGATGTCACTAGCTTACCCCTAACTGCTTGAAGGAGGCGCTGTATCATATCAGAGACAGAAGCAGAAGGGTGCAACCAGGGTTACAGGCTTTGACCGGTGTGGTCAAGGCTGAGATAGAGGGCCACAAGTTTAGCGCTTTCAGGGAGTGATGACTTCTTGGCATTGGCTTGAAACTGCTTAAGATGCAAGGGTAGAGGTTGAGGGCCTTGAGAAATTGAGAACAGGGTTTTGTAGTCAATCAAAGAGGAAGTTGCTGGAGCTTGGCACATCACCAAAGGAAGTAGTGTTGACACATCATCAAAGGAGTTTGGTGCTTGGTCAAGAATAGACAAACACCACTCACAGGATCTGGGTTCTGCTTGTTTGAGTAAGAAGCTGAGAAGCTTCTGAGGGAAACTATGCTGGGTCCATTCCTCAGTTAGTGCTAAGATTTCCCTTGCAGTATTTAACAAAGGGGATGGAAGGCTAGGAGCAGGCTGCCAGAATTTGAGACGTGAGAGTAAAGTACAACAAGGTTGTGTGATCCCTATCTTTGCAAAGGATGGGTATAAAAGGGGAATGAAACCACTTCAAAAAATACTCCAAAATGAAGTAATGAGCATTGTGGAAGTCACCACTGAGATATCCATGATGCAAGAGAATGATCTAACAGAAAAGATGAGCAGGCCATACAATATATCAAAATTACAGTAGTTTGATAATGCCAGGGTAAAGTAGAGAGAGGTTGTTGTAATCAATCAAATGAGGAATGTACACCCAAATTAGGATGTCATTACCAATAAGGAGGAGACAATGTGTGTTTACTTGGAAATGATAAACTTTGAAGAGTGAATAAAGAAAGGTGCAGCAGAAGATTATGCACAGGTACATCAGGAAGACCTTAATTTGGCTCAACATCAAGGAATCAGCAGCATAGATAGGCTCACATTCAATTTTGCGGGTTTCAGGAATCATTTCAGCAGGAGGTGAAAGATTACCAGGAAATCACAGAGGTAAGAAAGCAGAATCTAGCAGTCTGGTTATTACAAATCTGATTGGAAAATATTGAAATAAGTGAATCATTGAGGCAAGATATTTATTGAGAGTAAAATATCAAACTACTAAGGTATTTTGGTGGGGACAATTGTTACTTAAGGACTTTGGGTACATCTTGATGAGGTGGCCTCCTTGAATACAATAGTTAGACAGCTTACAGATACCACCAATGGTGGTTCTGTAATATGTTACCTGACCTCCTTTGAGGTCAGGATTTGTTGACCATCAGGTCAAGGAAGAGAAAATTGGGTGTGGGGCATCTGTGCCCCACTTGGACCCAATTTCCCGTGCCACCATCCACTTGTGATTAATTGTTAGATTTAAATCTACAATTGCCGCAAGCAGGCGGGGCTTTGGGCCAGGTTTACCCGGGTGGCAGCGCTTTGGCCAAGCCACACCCGGGAAAACTATGGCCATGAAAGCCTTTCTGTAGAGAGAGGCTCCATGGGTATCAAATACACTGATAAGCTGATGTACTTGCTTTTAAATACCCACATTTAAATATTGTATCAGATCTTGTCAAAAACAGCAGGCTCAACCCGCCAGCAAGGTTCCGAGTAAGCAGGTTTGTGACCTGCAATCCAATTATCCAGTCACTTGAAGGCAAACTAGGAGGTTGACTCAAATTTACAAATCCAACAACATGAACAAATGATGATCTCTTACAGTAGATACCTTGTTTTGGCGCTTGACTCATTACCAAGATCAAGCCACCCCCTTCACCATCCAACCGTGTGATCAACACAATCAAGTTCCTGTTATCCATTGATTCACAATGACTATATAATATGTATCTCTCAATAAAGAATATTATCTAGTTTCTAAATATTTTCCCCTTGTAACTCTGCTAAAACAGCTTAGTTACAACATTGGTAGCAGAAGTAGGTTGTGCATCCTATTTTACCCCATAAATTCTGCCTGTTGCCTGTACTTGCTGCGGCCAACAAATCCTTGATAGAATCATGTCTGGCCTCATGGTAGACTGGACACCGTACACACCTGGTGCCAAGATACCTGATGAGTTTGTTCACTACCAGAACATGGTGATCCCACTCCCCATGTTCAATACCCTATCAGCACAGGGGTTCTTCCAGGCTCCTTCTGCTATGCCCTGAGCAACTGACAAAAACACTATGCCAGCCTACTTGGCCCAGAGACTTTGAAGCATGGCCCTGGAATCCCTTTCTGGGGTCAACAATGACAACACTGCTGCATGGATTCAGTCCGCCCAGAGAAAGCTGGCCCAAATGGAATGCCCACAGCAATTCTGGATTGCAGAAATCTACATCCAACTGACTCACAACGCTGGCACCTGGTGCAACAAGTGGCACAAAGAACATGTTGAGAGGGACTGGGATACATTCAAGCAATACTTATTGGCAAGATTTGTGCTTAAGGACACCACACTCATGATCATATGTCAAGTAAAGAACTTAACCCAGACAGGCACTGTGAAGGAACTCACCCGCACCTACAAGGAACTTTGACTACGTGCACCCTCTGACATGGCCTTTGACACCCCAGCCACACATTTCATGTACTATGACACACTCAAGTTGCATGTAATGAGACACATGAACCTGGATCAAGTGACTAACCTACAGAGTCTGTATTGCAAAGCATAGAAATCAGAACAAACATCCAACACTCTCCACAAAGCGCAGATTGTAAAGCAAGAAAGACCCAAAGACTCTCATCCAGCCAGGGGCTCCAATTGACCACCCCCTAGGAACAACGGAAACAACACCAACCACAAACCCACGGGTTCAAATTGGCACAGAAATGGGAACAACAGTCAGTCAAACTGTACCCATTTCTATATCATTGCCACGCAAGACAATCAAGACAAGGGAAAAGCCCAGGGGAGAGCACTAAGCAAGCCAAGCTCTCCTCGCACAATTCCTGACTTGTCCAACAACAAGTACCAACCTGAGGAAGTGGACCAGTACCCAATGATCCAAGTACCCTCAGAGGACCTGGTACTTTACACCATTGCCAGAAATCCCAATAAACTGATGTCTTACCCTTTCAGCTTTCACAGTTACACAGGCTCAGCACTCCTAGATGTGGTTGCAGACCAAACCCTAGTCAAAAGCAGCTTTTTAGACATGAACAAGCTAGCCACTAATCCTTTGAGGATTAAAAACGTGGTTTCAGGTGACAAACATCACATTGCTTTGACAAGGGAAACTGCCCCTTCTCTTTAATGCTATAGAACCTGCATTCCCCCATCCAAGGTCCAGTCATTGATTTTCCCAAATTTGACATTGTGCTGGGTCTATACTGGTTGCAAAGGAACAGCCCCCACATAGATTGGGCAACCTTGCTATTGACCATCAAACGTGAGGGCATCAACCACCAGATCTACCCTGACTTGGTATCCAGCTCCTATGCAACCACATCTTTGTACACATCACAGAGACCCTGGACAAAAAATAAAGCCTCAAGACACTTTACTGGGACTCCTGCCAGTATAAGATGATATATTCAAAAGACCACCAGGACACCACTACACCTCAAGACCGCAAAATTGTAGCCCGCCATCCAGAAATCTTCAAGGAGGCTTTACCCAGGTTGCCTCCGGAAAAGCATATCCAAGACTCCATCCAAATCAAAGGAGCTGTACCTAAGGCACAACCCATCTATTGTCTGACCCCAAACAAAGACAACAACCTACATGCTTACCTCAAAGAGGCGTTGAAGAAGGGACGTATCTGCCCCTCACAGTCTCCTTTTGGGGCTGCTGTGTTCTTTGTGGCCAAGAAGGATGGTGCTCTGCGCCTGATAACAGATTATTGAGCCCTAAACAAGGTTACCATTAATAATTGTTACCTGCTGCCGCTCATTGACAAACTCTTTGATGCCCTGGGTGGCGCCACAGTCTTCTCCAAGATTGACCTAACTGCAGACTACAATCAGATCTGTATCAAAAAGAAAGATATCCCCAAAACGGCCTTCTGCACTAAGTACGGCACATACAAATGTGTAGTTCTCAATTTTGGTATGAACAACACCCTGTCAACCTTTATGACCTTCATGAATGAGGTGTTTGCACCTCACATAAGCAAGCATACCTTAGTCTACCTAGATAACATTATTGTCTATAGTCCCTTGGGAGAGTAGCACTACAAGGACTTAGAGGCAGTCTTTGCTACCTTGGCACAACACAAGCTGCTATCCAAGCCCTCCAAATGACAATTCTTATGTGAGCAGCTGCCCTTCCTAGGACACATAGTCTCAAAATATGGCATTAACCCCATCAGTCAGAAGATCCAGGCCATCTGCAAAATGCCACCGCCCAAAGACAAGTTGGAAATCTGCACGTTCCTAGGAATGATTGCCTATGTATGTTGTTTTATACCTGACTGTGGCATCCTGACTGCACCTCTGTCTTCCATAACTGGCGCCAAATCCAAATTCATATGGACCCCCAACGTGACCTTTGCTTCAGACGTCTTAAAGAGAAACTCACAACAGCACCTATCCTACAGCACCCCAAACACAATGGGGAATACCAAATGGAAACTGACTCCTCAGAAGCATCCATTGGGGGAGTACTATAAATCAAAAACAATGATGGTGATTTCCTGCCTGTAGTCTAAAAATCACAAAAACTGACATACAGTGAGTGTCAATACCCTATACACAACAAAGAGTTGTTGGCAATTGTACACTATCTAGTCAAATGGTGTTGTTACCTAGAACAGCAGGAAGAATTCACAGTGTTGACTGACCACAAGTTGCTTATATATTTCAAAACCCAAGCGAACCTATCCTGCTATCAGGCCTGCTGTATGGAACTCCTGGAGAGATTTAATATGCTCATACAGTACAAGACTGGTCCAAAACTTGCCATGGTGAATGGCTCTTGCGCCTGCACATAAGAGCCATGAGGGGAGAGAATGGGCTTGACCCAGACTGGTCTCTCCTGGTACTTCAAACAAAGGACAAGGATTCCTCCTGGCACCACAGACATAGTAAAGGAAACAGTCATTAAGAACAAACACTTATTTGCAGATGTTTATGGAACCCTACATAAAAATGTCTGAAAGAACCACCTTTCCTTATGTTATCACACATAAGCAAGTTGACACCATCCTATGTTATCATAGGGACCTAGGGCACACAAAAATCTGCAACCTCTATGAATTCCTTAAACACAAAGCATGGTGGCCAACCCTGTATCAAGACGTTCAACAAGTCTTGTCTGATGCAAAGTATGTGAGAAATTCTCAAAGAGCAAAACCTCACCTAAGTCAGTACTACCTATCCTCACACAACTATCCTTCAAGGTGTGGGCCCTAGACATTGTGGGCCCCATGCCAGGAAACCATAATGAGAAGAAGTACATAATTACTGCAATAGACTTTGCCACACAATGGCCAGTGGCACAGGCAGTAAAAACACATACAGGCAATGATGTGTGGCAGTTCATAGGGAAAGAAATCATCAGCAAGTTTGGAAAGCCATAACTCCTGATAACCAACGGAGGCAAAGAATTGACCTTTGAGAATACCAACCTATACCTCACCTTGAATGGTGTCAAACACACTGTGACAACACCATACCACCTGCAGGTCAAAGGACGTGTAGAGAAGCTAAATGGCAGCCTTGTGCAAGCCCTGACCAAGCTCACCACCAGGAGACCTGAAGACTGGTATAAGCAGCTATCAACTGCACTACTTGTGTACCAAACCTGGGTGAACAGATCCATAGGAAAAAGCCCTTTTGAGTGGGTATAAAGCACACAGCCCAATATCATTCAAGCATTATCAGGACCCAGGCTGGAAACTCCAAGACAGGTCCCCCTTGCTCAGATCTCCAGGCCTTAGCAACCAACAGTAAGTAAACGGAAAGAGAGGGAAGTGTTTGCAAAAGACATTTGTCCCCATCCAAAACAGACATGAGGTTGGCAACAAAGTTTGGGTCATGAACATCAACAAAAGTAAACTATAACCAGAGAAATTAGGCCTGTCAATCATCCTAAAGGTAAACAAAAAACAACACTTACCTTGTGCAAGGACTTTGGAAACGTAAACAAGACAAGGTCCTCTACCATGATTGCCTGAGACCCTGCAAGTCAAGACAGAAACAACGCAAGACTGTCCTATCTGCTACAGAACAACAGTTAGTCCAGTATGGCGCCCAGGCTCCCAACAACCTCCCTGGTAATCTTCCCCCAGAAGAGGCCAACCTTCAGTCAGGGGGGAGTTAAAACAGCAGGCTCAACCTGCCAGCAAGGTTCCAAGTAAGCAGGTTTGTGACCTGCAATCTGATTATCCAGTCACTCAAAGCCAGACTAGGAAGTCAACTTGAATTTCTAAATCCAAAAACATGAAAAAATGATGATCCCTTAAAATGGATACCTTGTTTTGGCGCTTGACTCATTACCAGGATCAAGCCACCCCCTTCACCATCCAACCATGTGATCAACATAATCTCATTCTGTTATCCATTGATTCACAATGACTATATAATACTTATCTCTCAATAAAGAATATTATCCAGTTTCTAAATATTTTCCCCTTGTAACTCTGCTGAAACAGCACAGTTACAACAATCTCTTCTCTATTTATGTGTCCAGGTTTTCTTGAAAGAGCCAAAGGGCTAGACAGAAGTATGTTTTCTCAGGTGAGAACCTTGTAGTCTGGGCTAGGTGGAGTACTCTGTGAAGTGTACCAGCTTGTAAGATGAACCCAGGAGCTTAACCTAGTTGGGCTAAGAGTCCTTGGGTTGGATGGCTGGGCTATCTAGAGTGGTAAATGGACATGAAAGAATGGTATTTAGGTGAAAGAAAACTAGAAAAAAGTGGGGTAATGATTGTGGAAATCAAAGTTTCCTGACCCTTTGTTGCGCTTTTTGAATTACAATGCCACAACTATTTTATATTATAGGGCACAGTGCATTTGCTTGAATACATCCATATGTGAAGATATGATTAGTATCATATAAGAAGAGCCAGGATCAAATGAAAACACAATTATTGTCAAGAAATGGTTTCTGACCACACAGAAGTACTTAAAGATTAATATAAGGGTCAACCAGATTAAAGGATGATTTTATTGTAATTGATTAATTCTTCTTATACCTTCTCAAAGTTTAATCCCTGGGCTGCTAGCAATGTCTTCTTGGACATTCTAACAAATCCCTAATTTGGGTAATTAGTAAGCTAGGTTTGGTGCTTATTACACAACAATCAATAGAATATTTTCATCTTCACCCAGCGCAGGTGGGCCTTGCTGGTGTGGAATAGTTTAGTTGCTTCAGTATCACTTCCTACTATCATGAACATACTTCAGATTCAATGCTTAATAATATGATTAATATGTGAATTCAAGGTTATGGGAATTCAACCCAGAGCCTTGGTGCTTGATGTAAAAGTGGAGTTATGCTCTGGCACCTACAATATCTGCAAGGCGGCGCCATGGCGCTTGGCGTATAATTGATTTGGCACTTTGGTGCTCTATTTGATTATTAGGTAATGCTGCAGAGCCTGTAGCTTTTCCAAGTGGTGCAGCAGAAAATCATGTAAATTAGTTTTAAAATCTATGGTGACAACCAAAAATACCTCAGATTTGAACAAAATCCAAGTTGCGCAAGATTCAGGATTCAATTAATTTAAAAAATCTTGGTTAATAAATGAACTGTCAAACAAAAAAACGAAATTTCACTAGCCCATTATACAAAATTATAGCAAATATCAAGCGGCGTTGTTTGAACCACAAACAAAATGAACTGACGCAATAAGTGAGATGAATGGATGCTGTTTCAGAGTATATTATAATTGAATCAGGATTCATATGAGGCACCAACAGAAGGACTAAAATGAAACAAAATTTGAGCAATCTAGAAGCAAGATTCCACAAGCAAAAAAAAAATGAACTCACACAAGATGTGTAGTATGAGCAGCCTAAAATAGGAATATAACAGTTATACAGCCTGTCAACAGCTATTCAATTTAGGAACAGAGGCGTTTTATTCATTTTCATGGATCCTTATTTGTGTATGATGGTTTTGAGAACCTTCCAAATATGGACTTGAGATTATAATTAAAAAAATCATAAAATTTTAAACTTCTACTTTTAGTGATTTTATCCTAGGTTTTTTTACAATGGCTTTCAACAACAACAACTTTTTCAAAAGTGCCAACAACCAAGCCAGTAGCAGCCAAGCCAGCTTCAATGGAGGCAAGGCTCAGAATGTGGAGGCACTGTTTACACCCAAGCCTTTGAGGCAGGTAACAAGGAAGCTGACCTGTACCTAACCCCCAACCCATTTGGCTTTGACTTTTTCAACAGTCACCTAGTGTCTTTCTCTGCCCCTGCTCCTGTACCCACCCCCACACAAGCTGTCCGCCAACCAACCAATCAGGATAGCAATCTTGATTTGGAACAACCTCTCACCACAAGCCAACCTGCCCCCTAAAGCCAATCAGGCTTCAGCTCCCCCAGCCAAGCGCTCCAAATGCAGAATCATTACTGCTCAGATTCTTCAGGAAATTGTGACACTGAACCTGCAGGGCCTGTCCTGGGACCAGATTGCCACCCAATTGCAATTTACCCAAGCCACCATAATGTGGGAGTTCAACAACCTGATGAACATGGGGAACCTGGTTGGGACAACCAAGAAGCCCAAGAAGGCCCCTGAGTCCCAAATCAATGAGGCATATCCTATAATGCTTGACCTCCTTTAGTGGGTCACCAAGCTTACCTTACCCAGGTCCGGAAGCAACTTGCACATCATGGCATTTGGGTGTCTGAGTGCATGGTGCAGCTCTGGATGCATGGAAAGGTGGTGTCAATCCAGTTACTTACCAATGTTGCCAGCAACCAATGAGATGGCGCTGAGGATTCCCCATATGATCAGGACATCAAATAAACCCTGGTCCAATGCCTGACAAGTTTGTCAAATGATGTCATCTTCATCTCCTACTAAAAGCTATCAATAGCTTTTAACAATTTTGGCAAGCAAGAAAGAGCCGACACTCAAAAATAAAGAAGGTCAAGAAGGGGATGTTCATTGGTGTGTTTTGGGCTGTTTCAGCCAAGGGTTCTGCCTATTATAGGAAAACCCCAGATTTCATCAATGGCTACAAGTACAGCCACATTCTTGGTGGATTACTCAACTTCTGGGATGGCTCAAATTCCAAGCACTGGGTTTTCTTGAGCCACCAGATGGAGGGTAGCTCCACCGCCCTCCAGGCTCCATCAATCTACCCCGCTGGCTATCAGACATCCATCTGGGTGATGTTGTGTTCTTCAACATTGGAGACACAGTACGGGAGCACTGCTCTCAGGCTTTCAACGACCTCTATCTTGGGGTCCTTGATCATGATTATCTCTTTGGTCACAAAATGGTGGCTGACTTGTTTGCACAAATGGTTTTCCGTGTGAACATGGGCAATCAATCATGCAAGGATAAGCGCCTCCCACCCTGTGCCACAGCCACTTATCAACCCATCCAGCCAATGATGGACAATGAATATAACAAGTGTTATATGGCAACCATCACGTGTAATCCTCCTACCCTTACCCCCACCACCACCCACCTTCCAGCCCCAATAAACCCCCTGTTGCCAAACATTTTCTATTTACATTATCTTTATTTTGAATTTCAATTGTTCCTGTTCTCTTTGTTTATATTTGGTTTTATTATTTATGTTCAGCTCATTTCTATAAAATCATATATTTACTATGCCATGTATCAAGATCCAGAACACAGCTATTTTTTTAGCTCTTTACACATCCCCTTGTGAAAATATTAACAACAATTTGGTGTATGTCAAAATTTAAATTAGAAAATTATAGGTTAATTGTGTTCAGATAAAGTTATTACTGATCCAAATTCAAAAACTCAATGAGAAACTTTAAGCTAATCAGGAGACAAGTGAGAAAGTGATTTTTGTGACAGAAAGGGTCATTCAAATAATTCTTTGGTACATGTGTGCTAATTAATATGATTGGCTGGTTGTTTTGCCATTGTGCAAAATTGCTGCTGTGGCAAATTGTTGGTGGACTAGTGCTTGATCAGCCACTGGGTTAGCACTAGTCCACCAACAACTTGCCACAGAAGTAATGGTGCACAATGGCAAAATATTCAGCCATTTATATTAATTAGCGCACATGCACCAAAGAATTATTGAATGACCCTTTATGTCACAACAATCACTTTCTCACTTGTCTCCTGATTGGCTTAAAGTTTCTCATTAAGTTTTTGAGTTTGGATCAGTCATAACTTTATCTGAACATAATTAACCTATAATTTTCTAATTTAAATTTTGATGAACACCAAATTGTTGTTAATATTTTCACAAGGGGCTGTGTAAAGAGCTAAAAAATAATATAGCAATTAAGGAAACAATGCCAACACAAAGCAAACAACACATATTGAGTTAAGTGTAAAACATATATACAATGGGTAAAAAGATGGGATAATGTAGCAAATGAGAAAACAAACAGGAATAAACAAAGAGGCAATAGTATCAGAATAAAACAGAGTTTATTGGGATGAAAGCTATAAAAATATATGGAAAGGTTAGTAAAAAAATCAATGAGAGAATTGGAGAAGTTATTGAAGGACCTTGACTCAGAAATTGCTGAAATTAAGGAAATTGACTGCAAGGTCAAAGCAAAGGTGAAGCCTGCTGTCCTAACAGGCAAGAAAATTGATAAGGTGTCTGCCAAGGCACTTATGGCCAAGATGCCAAAAACCCCTAAAACAACAATCAAACACCTTTTAAATGTCCAGAAGCATGTTGTGGAAGGCCTTCAATTCAAGTCCTTTGCCCTTTCTGTGCTGTCTGTCTGGGTCAACAACTCTGAGATGTATGCACATATTAAGCCAGCCAAGCAAGCAAGCCAGAACCAAGGACACAGAATTGCCAACACAATTACTTGTGCCAAGAATGACTAAGCCTGCTGAAGTTGCCAGCAAGGAGGAAACACACAAAAGTAACCTAAAAAACAAAATCAATAAAAATGAAAATTCTTACCTTTTTTTTTAGAAAACATAGACAGTGAAATCTGCCAGGTCCTGGTCCCCTTTGTCCCCGCCACATTTGATGCCAACTACGTCAATCATGTGGATAGGCAACTGTTTCTGTCCCCCCTGTCTTGCAGGAGCTTTAAGACAGAATTTAAAGGTCCTTTCTAATGACAAGGGACACATTAGCCAGGCTGAGGCATGCTGAAGGGGCATCCAAGTGGGCAGTTACTGCCTAAAAAGATGCCCAACTGGTCCGCCTGGACCCAGTATCCCTCAGTGGAGTTTACTATATGAACTCCATTGAGCTTGTTTGGGACTTCAGGAAGATGCTCCCATTTAAGAACATACTGGAGATGTGCCAGGCGCATGCAGCTACTTGATTCTGCTTCCCAGTGGAGCACACAATATCTTACCTGTTGGAGAACTTTGGGCGTGCAGTGTCAAAATTGGCTGTTGCAGATGCAACAGCCGTCAAGAAAACCAAAATCCTCCTGGCGGACTTTGGGCTGACCTGGAGTGCCAACAAGATGGGGGTCCCTCAAGCAATGGAGCTGACCTTTGCTAAAACCAAACATGAGAAAAAAATAAGTGCAGTATACAATAAGCTGTGTGAGTTTACTGAAGCCTTTGCTGGACAAAGGCTTCATCTGGTGGTTTACCTGGGGTTCCTGTTTTACTTCAGGATGAGCGCTGATGTGGAGGATCTTGACGGGGTCCTACTAGGGATTGACAAGGCCAGGCTCTCCCTGGATGGGAAGAAGGTGACCCCTGGGTACAACTTGGTGGACCACGTGATACAAGATGCCCTGGTCCTGGCAGGGATTTACAGGTTTGTAGCCCCACCAGAGAAGCTGCTCCTACATTCCCACCTAACCTTACTCCCCTTCACCAGCCAGGCAGGAGTATTTTAATGAGGGTGTATCCACTGTTCACGGTGTGGCAGTGAAGGTTGTGCGCCACCTCCATTGCAGGGTGGGTACATACCGCCAAATCCACTATAGGCGCTTCTAATATATTATATATTTCAATAATTTTATTTACACTTTAGATTATTTTTATTTATAATAATTTTTATAATTTTTATTTTAGCAAACAAGTTTTGCAAAATAGATCCCAGAGACAGTTTTCATAAAAGCATAATAATATATGTTAATAAAATATACTTCTAATTTTTACATATTAAGTTTAATTTTTTAATTAATTTGTATATTTATTTAATAAGAGTGATATAAATATATTCACATAATCAAGTATCAAGTGTTTGGGATAGCCTCAGATGTCATAATAAAAAAATTAATATAAGATAAATTAATTACTAACCTTCATTGATGGTCCCGCTGAATGTGATTGTGGGCTTAGAAGCTTCTTACTATAAAATGATAATTAATAAATCTTATTTAGTAAATTAGAGAATATAAAAAAGTTGGAAAAGCTAAGCCTTTAATTAATTGGCTGTTTAGCAAGGCACACAGGGATGAACAAATCAGAATGGTCATAGAATTTGGCCACAGTCTCAGATGGGAGGGTGTGGATCCTGGCCTGCAGCAAATCAATTAGGTCCTTGGTCCCAGTTGGGGTCCCTTGCTTGACGACTCACTTGAGCCACCCAAAAACTTCCTCAATGGGATTCAGGAAGGGCAAATAGACGGGGAGGAAAAGAAGGCACAAATTTGCTGTGGCCAATTGCTGGGGGCCCACTGCAATGCTAGTGTTGATTGATGGAAATTCCTCAATAATATCTGCCACTTAATGGAGACCAACATTATCCATCAAAATTACATTGGTGAAGCCCTGGCTTGTGCGCCTCAGGTGCTCCTGGACCAATTGGAGGAATGCTAGAAAGGTATGGCTGTTGTGGGAGCCTAATATCATTTGATAGAGCTTGACCCCCTTTGGACCAAGAAGAGCCACTATCAAATATGCTATGGTGCAGACTGCAGCATGCCAAGCTACCCTGTCATTTGAGCCTTTTGGGACATATCCATATGCATTCCGCATAGATGAGGAAAATGCTGGTTTGTCAATGTAATAGAATTTGACCGTCCCCTTGGCTTTGAGGGCAGTGTACACCTCTGTGTATTTTTTCTGGACGTCAATGTTGGTTGGGCTATTTCAATTATAGGGAGATACCCTGAGATTTTTCCAGGAAAAGCACATCCTCTTCACCAGATGGTAGTAAAAGAAAATTGAAGCCTCAACCCCAAATGTAGACTTGACCATTGCCTGTATATTTGCCAGTTCAAGATGGCAATCATGGGTTATCCACTGGCAGATTGCCCATTTGTGCTCCTTGGTGAGCATTGTGGAAACATGCAAGGATTTCTCCGTGGCAAGGACTTGGCCAGTATTGATGAATCTGTTGAAGGTCTTGGAGGCGTACTTGGGATCCACCCCCCAACAATGGCTGCAGCTGCCTTGTAATTTCCTGATTCATGCATTAGCTTGAGCAGGATGATGTGTTTGATATCTGGGATGCACTTCTGGGCAGGCTTAGCAGGAGTAGTTGAAATGGGATCCTGCTCAGGGACTGGCTTTCAAGGCATGGGTACTTTGTTGTAGAAGGCTGCAATCTTTTTGAGCACTAGCTGTCCCTCATCAGTTCTGTAGAACTCAGACTCCTTGTCCTCTTCCTGGTTACCATAACTGATGTAGGGCTAATAGCTAGTGTCAAGTACAGGCTTCACCTTCTCCAGCATGGCTGATGGGACCAACTCTTGCTGGTACATAATGTCAAACACATACAAAGTAAGTTATACCTCCTTGTTTCTAACTGTTTTTGTGGTGGTAACCTTAGGGGATTTCCAGGTCAGCTTGGGGACCCAAGGGTTGATGCTCCGTGCCCTAGCAGCTTGTGCTCCTTGAACCAGCTGTGGCAGTGCGGCATCACTATTGAACTCTTCTCTCCCATCTCCTTCCTGAGTAGGCACTTGGGTTGTACTAACTCTGTTTTTTAACCCACAGGGGCAACCACAGCACACAACAGGTGCATTGGTACTCTGTTGTTGTGTTCCTTCCATTTTGAAAATTTAATAAAATATTAAATAAATTTCAATTAAGTTACTCCCTACTTTTATTTTTTGCTTTTATCTGAATATGGATATTTAATTAATATTTTTCCCATCCAATATCACAATTATAGATTTTTATTTCACAATTAGTTGTTTTTGGTTTTAACACACCCGTTTTAGAATACCCAAAACAATTTTCACCCATTTCCCCAGAATTTATGCCAAATTAAGCACCCAACACAATATTTTTAAAATTTATGTCTCGGAGTGGGTGTCTTATGTTAGATACCTTGGTATCATTCTTGAGTACAATTCATTGTATACACCATTTGAGTGATTTTGTTTACATAGTGAGTTGCTATTGTGTTTTGGGTTTGGGTTGAGATTTAACTCACTGCGCTTGGGTGTATTTTGTCACCAATTCACATAGTAAACATATGGGTCATTATTTTAGAGATTAGGCCATTTTCTAATGCACATGCTGCTCAAGTCGCAGCATAACACAGTTCGATTTTGAAAAAGTAACTAATTACACAATTTATATTTAAAACATTAATAACTCAATGAAAAATTAATATTTTTTCATACTGTAAACTATCAAAATGAAGCTAAGAATCTTATCTTTCTATTGGTGTAAAAATTTTAATATGTATACTATGCTCAATATTAAAGCAAAAGTAATTTAAAAGAGCATAATCCAGATTTTATTATATGATTATATCTAATGATATAAAGTAGATCACTTCAAAGCTAATAAATACTCTTTTTTGAATACACAACAGATGTTTTTTATTTGACGAAATTAAAGATAAGATTGAGAGCTTTATTTTCGCATTTTATTTTATTTAAAAAGCTCAATTCTCTAGGATTTTATGATAGTTTGAAGTTAGGATGTTTTTATCACTGTTTAGATTGATTTTAAGGTTCAAGTGAGCTTCGAACCTCAAATTAAGCATTCTTTAAATGGAATTCTTTAATATTTTATCATTTTAAAAATATGCGGAAGAGTTACAATTAACTGAATACATCATTTTAATTGATTTGCATTGATTACAAAGAGGATATGATGTAATAATAATGCTTAGCTGCTTCACATATATCACTTGTGCATGAAAACTGGGTATTTAATTAATTTCTGCAAACATAAATTCAAGTTCAAACTATAATAAAAGCTATCACACCATTTCTTTCAGAATGGTATCATTTAGCTTGGTATATAAGAGCTAAAGTACCACAAAGCTTCTAATCCAAATAACCCAATTCAAAGACCACATTCTGATCATAACTACTCCATCATTAAGGCACACATCAAAGATCTGACCTAATTACAGATTCAAAATACTACCATGTCCTCAGTTAAATTTACTTCTTCCATGCTACCCTTTTTTTCCTTGGGAGCTTCAACAAAAAGAGAGAGAATTGCAATGTTAAAAAAGGCATTCCTCTTTATTGCTGGTGATGATCTTGATAATTTCATCAAGCACTTCCTTACTCAAACTGAATTTGGGAAAGCTCAGTTCCTGCCAACTATTCAAAATCAAAAAGGCAATGAGTTCATTGAAAACTTAAAGGATCTCATGAAATCTTCTCCCCAAAAACATCTCCCAGCCTTGCGATCTCTGGTTACTTCCAGTTACTCTTTAAAAGAGCTTAATGATATGGGGTTTAATATAACCAAAAGTGAGTTTGAATACTCAAGAAAAATAAATAAAAATAAAAATGTAAGCTTAAACAAAAAAAGCCAAAAAAATAATAACTATTCATTAAAAAAAGAAATAACTAAAAAAATAATTAAAAAATTGCTGGAAAATTCTTTTGAAACAAGCCAGTTTACAAAAAAAGTGCCTGAAAAAATTTATAAAGATATAGAAAAAGAGATGAGTAATTACTCAACTGAAATTAAATACTCTCTACTTAAAACAAAAAAAGAAATATATGAAAATATGAAAATAAAAAATGAAATTTCAGTTTCAATTTCCACTTACTATAAATTAATCCCTAAAAATATAATAAAAAGTAAAAAACAAACCGATATGTGCAATATTTGTAATTTAAAAAATTCACTAGAAAAAAAGAAGGAAGAATGTGAAAGTAAAAACTTACCATTACCAGAATCTATAGACAATGACTTAAAGACTATTAATCAGCATCAAGACTTTTATGTTCATCAAAATTGTGAATATAAAAAAGATATTAATGAACTAGATGATGAGTCTTGTGTTGTAGTTATAGATTATAAAGAAAACTTAAAGTTTGGAGGTGGTCCAATTGAGACCAATAATTGTTTTTATTCAAAAAAACCAATCTCATTATTAGGGTTTGCATTAGTTTTTAAAGAAAACAATAAAATTAAATATGAATATCATGATTTTTTGTCTCAAATATTATCACATGATTCTTTATTTTCAGGTGAATGTCTAATAAGTCTTCTTAAATTAGATAGATTTAAAAAAATAAAAAATATAAAAGTATGGACAGATAATGGAAATCATTTTAGATCATATGAATTTTTATATTACTTATTTAAAGAGGCACCTAAATATATTAAGGGTTCCATAAAATATAACCGTTTTGTTGAATGCCATGGAAAAAGCATTGTTGATGGTCACTTTGGTGTAATATCAAAAATTTTAAAGGAAAAAGAAAATGTACTTTATATTAACAACATTAATGATCTAAAAAATATTTTTGAGAAAGAAGAAAGAAGAAAAGAATTATACAATTCATCTTTAACTGGTTCAATTGTTTCCCAAAAAGCATTTTTTTATATTTATGAAAGGAAATTTAGGCCTATAAAAAGAGAGCTTGAAGTTAAAAATCTGCGCATTAATCTTTTATATTTGATGAAAGATGGGAAGTTATATACTTCACCTTTAACATTTGAAAGCTTCTCAGAATATTCTGAGATATTTTATCATTTGAAATCACGTGATGATACCAGAGAAACAAAAATATCAGAAGATGCTAGTAGTGTATTGGGGCAAGTTCATGAAGTAGGGCAGCTTACTAGAGGGTGTATTTTAAATAGAGTTATCAGTCTTTCAAAAACAACAACCTTTTTTTTCTGAAACAAACTAAGAATATTTATGATGAGCCAAAGATAGGGTAATAGCATTTATAGCTTTGGGGCTGCTATTACTCTCTCATGCAACTCATCATAAATATTTTTGGTTTGTAGTAGCACTTAAGATATTTTCAGTAGTACTATAAGTTGCAATTTTCAATTATAAAATCAATGAATTATTTTTTAAAAAATCACCCAAGCCCAAGATCAATTAAATATTTGGGATTGATTATATTTTACTCTTTCTGAATAATTTGAATATGAATAATATGATTAAGTTATAAAATAACCGATCTGGCGCCTAGGCATAACAAGAAAAATAATGTCCCATATGTACACCAAAAGTCAACCCACACCATTTTGTTTGTTAATCAATGTATTTCAGATTGTATTTTGAATAGTTTTGCTTTGCGTGTGAGCACTTCTTTGCTGTGTTGACCCATTTTGCCCATTAACGCCAAAAATCCCTGTTAACAGAGTGTATATTTTAACCTGATAGTTAGATTTTGTTCAAGTATGAAATCATTTTGTTTAAATCTGAGGTATTTTCAGTTGTTGCCATAGCTTTTAAAACTACTGTATTAACTAAGCGCCGCGGCGGCGCTTATCATTGGATGATTTATGGGTCAGGTCAGCAGACTACTGCTGGTCCAATATACATGTATTTTATACTGCCAATTTATGGTGTTTGGCTGCTGTGATTAATATCTGTTGGCTCCATCATAATTGGCATCATTGCTTGGTCAAAATTCTCAACAACCTATATTTTGGCAGTGTGGTTAAATCAACTCCCTGGTAGTTGGCTATTGAGTGAAATGATAATTTGGGGTTTTGTCTGATTGAATAAGGGATTTGAAATCTTTTTAATCAACAGTAATTGATATACTGAATAATTTTGATATAAAAGATCAATCTATAAAGCTTTAGTGGATCAAATTAATCCCAGAGAGTTCAAAAAAGCAAAAAAATATTATTGCTAATAAGAATAAATAAGCAATTATTTCTCATTTTAAAATGTAAAAAATACTATTCACTATACAAATATTTTTATTGGCATTAAAATTAAAATCCCAATTAAAAAATAAAGAGAAAAAAGTATTATAAGCACTAAAAAATATAAAGAAAATTTAACATTTATCTGTTATACTTCATATAGACACACCTGTGAATGTATTAAGCTTTACTAGTAATTTAGCAAAAATCCAGGCATCTCATTCACTTTCAGCTATAAATATCCATCTGAAATTCACATTTATACCTAAAAAGATTAGCAATATCTAAATACATAAAAAATGTAAAAATTGAAACCTAAAAATATAGAAGCAAAACAAGCAAGTTGTCCCAGATCCTAGTTGGATTAGACATTAAGTTGTTCACTTAGGATAATAACAACAAAACAGTTATGTGGTTGTTCAATTATCTTATTGTGTTTGTTATTTAATTATTATAAATCTTTTTTAAAAGCCTGTAAAAAGGTTATTTGAATTGAAATAATATGGCATATAAGGTGTGGGCTTTACTTATGAAGTTAATAATAGAAGCAACATAAACAGTGCCACTTACCTCCATATAAAAAAGCACATGGGACTGGTTATTTTTGTGTACAGGAATTTCTAACATGCTACTTCTCCCTCCTCTTTTTAGAAAGTCCTTCTGTTGGCTCCCCCTTTCCCTTGGTGGCAATTCCCCTGCTTCTTACTATATAAACTCTCCCTATCAAATAAAGTAAATATAGTTCCAATTATCTTTACTTATTCTGGCCTATTAAGGCTACAAATATACCAAGAAAAGGTATAGCGATAAGATTTAAGAGGTTTGACTAAATATTTGTAGAATTACTACAACCCAAGGCAGCATTTTACAGTGTAGCATTTTGTGAACCCAACTTCACAAGTACTATCAATGGGATGTATAGATAATTTGGCCCTCAATATGGAATGCAAAATGGGGGCTTTACTTAACACTGTTTTGTTCAGGCTATCCAATTTTGGATCAAAATTAATTAGTGAGTCACCTGTGCCTCTACCAGCCTTATGCCACATTGGTGTCTCCACTAATGATACAAAGATCAAACCCCTTGGTATTTTAGGTGACCACCCGTCCTAAACAAATCTAAGTTTATCTATATCCTGCTTTTGCAGTTCCCTTTAAGCTTCAAGTGCCCTCTTCCTGTTATCCGGGAAGACTCATATTTTACATCATCCCAATACAGGGGAAAAAGCTTGAACTACAAGCCTTTTGCCATAAAGACTTTCCATTGAGTTCTCTTCTATTTTAAACTAGAAGAGTACAACTTGACACAGCACATTTATAAAATTATACCACCCTATCTTCCACAAGGTTAGTTATGCTATGAAAAATGGCAGAATCCACCTTGTATAGAAGATAAGGCTGAACCTTTAAACAGCTATAGCCCTGGATTTTAAGTTCTTTTCTTTGATAAATTTAAGGAGTATGGAGGAAATATAATTTTTGTTAAAATTTTAACAAAATGGTTTCTCCCGTAAATCAATGGATGCAAATGTAATCAAGCATACAATGAAAATAGTTTAATTTTAACTTTGAACTATTTAACTGTTGCTTATCTTGCTTTGCACTTGTTGCCAACTAGAATGTGGGGGTATTTCTTTTCAATTTGGCATCGAGTAGGAAAGTCATTGGGTAGGTGGATTTTTGAAAGATTGGGACGGCTTTCAATCAACTTTTTCCAAAACTCAAATGTCGACTTGGATTCTGAATCTTTTGTCTCATCATGAGATACTGGGCCGTCTGATAATTCAATGCCCAACTCTTCAAGATTAGGTAAACAAGTTGCAAGCCATTCCAAAAACGAAGGAAGTTTGGACTCGTGTACTTCGAGGAATACGGTTGTAGCTTTGAATGTCTCCTTACAGAGATCTGGATAGAAATCCTGATATTCAATGTTAAAACTTAAAGATGGAATGTCTTTTAAGCTCAAGAGAAGTTGGACAAATTCTTCCAGTTCAATAAATGATGCGCGAACATAAATAGCATCCAAGCAAGCGAATTGGTGTATAAAATCAAATAAATTGTCAGTATTGGCGTTCAAGAGGTCTCTAAACTGCGACTCATGGGTAACTTCTTCATCCAATGAAAGCAAAGGTGTTTTTGGAGGGATATCATCGTGGAAGCGTATAAATGCAGAAAATGGTTCCTCAAAGCATGGAAAGCCGATTTCTTTAAAGACCATGTTTTCTACGTCGTAAACAAAGTGTTCAAGGTTCCATCCACCGCCGTAGAAACCTGTGTAGTCAAACGTTTTCAAGGCTGGAAATACCTTGATCATGTATGAGAGGCTTAGGCGAGCATGGGGCAAATCCTCACGAATTATTAGGTGATTTACCAAAGGGCAATCAAAGTCCTCAAAGTAAGTTATGAAATCTTCTGGATCGTCATCTGGACTAGTAGAATAATGGAGAGTTTGGACTTTTTTTCGTTAAAGGACCCAGATATCTAATATCGGCAAGAAGGACGTGGTATAACTCGAGATAGGAGAGACGTGGAAAATTTTCACCCAAAATCAAGGCTTCTTCAGGACTTATGCTATCAAAATCAATCATAAGCCGAGTCGTTTTTTTGCAACCAGAAAGCAGGTCGGCCATGTTGCCATCCAGACTGGTTACGTGAAGCTCTCTAACAAGATCACTATATTTTGGCAGCAATTCCTCAAACCCCTCGTACATATCAGTTGAAAGCCTTGAAAAGACAAATGGAAGTAGAAATACATTCCACTCCCTGGAGACAAGGCGAAGTTGGCGCTGCTCATCAGACTCAAGGTATTTGAAGACGTCTGGCAAGAAATAGTTAAAGATCATATCTAAGCTAATCTTTTAGCTTTGTATTTAAGCTTATATACTCTTAAGAGTCAGCTTAGTTTGACTTGCTGGCATTTCATTTGTCGAAATGCAACAATCATTGGGTTAAGAACTATGACGTCACTGGCAAGATAGTTTGCTGTTTCAATAATAGGCTGTGAAACTTGGCCTTGGATACTTCATCATAGTACATTTGTTCTTAAACCTTTTAATTCTCATGAGTTGAAGACACATTAAAACATTTGATTTGTTGAAGTTAATCATGTGTTTATTATCATCACGTTAGTTCAAAGATGATTCGCTGCCTAAAGCAAATTGATCAGAAAGTAGCCTACAAATCAGGTGCCCACTTGATTGCAATCTGCAGATTTGTTCTGCTACATATTACAGAGAATCTACCATTTCGATTGCCACCTCAACAGACTGAACTTTAAGAATAAAATGACATCATCTATTCTGCTGCGCCTGGATCTTCAGTCCAAGCTAGTATTCAATTAATGTATATAAAAGTGAGTCTGTCTGGATGCAATGTCACCTTGGGTGGGCTCAAGCCTGAAGGGATACAGCTGAATTGATTTTTCTAATAATAAATTTAAAGTCGATGGCCAAGCCAAAAACTTTATTTGACTCATCCTTACTGCGATCCCTTACACGCACCTATAAAAGCATGGAGGTTAAATTTAGTGGAGTGTGGTCTAAATTATGTTGGACTGAGAATATAAGCCACTCAAACTACTAATAATTGGTATTTAATTACTTGATTTTTAAATTGTGATTCAACTATTGCAACCATTGCAAAGTGGCTTATCTGCGCAGCTTATCCAACTTCGGAATGTGTGGATTAAAATTGCAAGAGGAGCAGTCAACTGTTTGGGATATTTTAACATGATTGGATGGTTAGAGTCTATGTCGAGGATTAAATCGACCAAATAAAAGAGAGCTTGAACAATTTTAAAGAGATACAATTCAAATTACAAATATATAAATTTTATTCTAAATAAGAGATGACTGGCTTTCACATTTTGAATCAATTAAATTTCAAGTGAAATAATAGAATATTCTACTTGGATGCATCACCAGATCCAAGTGGCTACTGATTGTTTGATGTTTAACCTTGCTTACTGTAAATTCAGAACCTAACGGTAAAAATGTGGGATTGGCAAATTCTTTTGCGTGAACTCTCCAACTTAATGGAGTAATTTTCTTCCCAAAATAACTTGCTTTTTTATATAAAAGGAAGAAAAATATTCCAGTAAGTTGGTGAGTTCACACAAAAGAATTTGACAATCCCGCATTTTTACCTTTAGGTTCTGAATCTACAGTACCATTCCATCTTTCAAATAAGGATGTCAGTGGAGTAAACTTGCAATAATAACATCAACAGGCAATAAAATGATTTTCATAAAAATTAGAGTATCTAGATAGGCTTTTCAGATAACTCTGATCAAAATGGTACCAAACATGGTAGCTCTAGATACTCTAGATAGTCAGATATATAGTGAAGTACTAAAATTGGGCTCACATCATAATCAAAGGTACATACAGTAATTTTCAAACCTATTGAGAAAGACAAAAAGTCTCAGTCTAAAAACAAAAGCAACTCAATCTAAAAGAAAAATAAAAGTGGACCCAAATCTATTGTAATTTAATACAAATTCCTTGATTTTCAATTTTATTTTTAGACTGAGTTTTTTTAGTTTATCTCAACAGGTTTGAAAATTACTGTATTTCTTTTTTAAATAATAAAATTATTTTTAATCTGTTGAGATAAACAAAAATCATTAAGTTTAGAGTGCATAGGTTCAGTCACACAATGGTTTAAACTGGAACCAGTTGAAGATTAATTTACTCAATAAAAACTTCAACTATCTAGGTCCAGATTACAAAAATAGTCAATTATACAACAAAATTTAAGTCAAATAATGAATCCCCAAAAACAAGACAGCAAACAAAAGTAATCCCTATTCAAAACAAACACAAACCAGTTACATCCAGAATGTTGTAACTGTGCTGTATTAGCAGAGTTACAAGGGGAAATATGTTTGAAAACTAGATACTATTCTTTATTGAGAGATAATGATTATATAGTTATTGTGAGTCATGGATAACAGGAACATGATTGTGTTGATTACACAGTGGGATGTTGAAGGGGGTAGCCTGATCCTGATAATGAGCCAAGCGCCAAAACAAGGTATCCACTGTGAGGGATCATCATCTGTTCATGTTGTTGGATTTGGAAATCCGAGTTGACTTCCTAGTTTGGCTTTGAGTGACTGGATAATCAGATTGTGGGTCACAAACCCACTTACCCAGAACCTTGCTGGCAGGTTGAGCCTGCTGTTTTGACACCCCTCGGCTGAAGGCCGGCCTCTTCTGGGGGCAGGTTGTCAGGGAGGTTGTTAGGAGCCTGGGCACTGTATTATACTAACTGTTGTTCAGTGGCAAGTAGGAAGGTTCCCGTTGCTTTTGTCTTGCTCTGCAGGGTCTTAGGCAATCATGATGGAGAACTTTCTCTTGTTTGCGTTTCCTGAGTCCTTGTACAAGGTAAGTGTTGTTTTTGTTTACCTTTAGGATGATGGCCAGGCCCACTTTCTCTGGCTGTAGTTATCTCTTATTGGTATTAATTACCAAGACCTCATCACCAACCTTGTGTCTATCTTGAATGGGGACAAAGTTATTCTGTAGTTGTTTCTCTTCTTTTTCTAACTGGTTGCTATTGGCCTGTATGACTTGAGGGTTTGAGCGAGGTGGAACCTTGATGGGAATTTCCTGCTTGGGTCCTGAGAGTGCTTGAATAATATTGAGCTGTGTGCCATAAACAAGCTTGAATGGGCTTTTCCTGGTGGATCTGTTCATACGGGTCTGGCATACAAGTAGTGCAGTTGATAGCTACTTATACCAGTCCTCAGATCTCCCAGAAGTGAGCTTGTCCAAGGCCTGCACTAAGCTGCCATTCAGCCGCTCCACACGTCCATTGGCCTGGGGATGGTAAGATGTTGTCACTGTGTGCTGGACTCCATTCTTAGTGAGGTAAACATTGATATTTTCAGAGGTCAATTATTTGCCTCTGTCTGTTATCAGGAGTTCTGGTTTTCCAAACTTGCTGATGATTTTCTTGCCTATGAAACGTCAAACATCATTGCCAGTGTGAGTTTTCACTGCTTGCGCCACTGGCCAGAAAATGACAAAGTCAATAGAAGTGATGATGTACTTCTTTTTGTTGTGCTTTTCTGGCATGGGTCCCACAATATTGAGGGCCCATACTTTGAAGGGTAGTTGTAGCAAATAGGCAATACAGACTTAGGCGGGGTGTTGCTTTTTTCAAACTTTTCATATACTTCACATTGGTCAAGAACTTCTTGGACGTCCTGATATAGAGTTGGTCACCATGCTTTATGTTTGAGGAATTTGTAAAGGTTGCAGCTCTTGATATGTCCTAGGTCTCTGTGGTAATGTAGAATAGTGTTGACTTGTTGGTATGTAGGGATGTAAGGGATGGTGGTTCCATTGGACATTTTGCAGTGTAATGTTCCTTATGTAAGGTCTCATGGTCTGGGGGAGGTGGTTGTAAACTAAAGCTTTTAACCCAGTTATATTTATGTTAGTCAAATACAAAAATGTAGGTAAAGTTTGTAGTAACAACTGGACTAGGGCTTCTAGAAGCTTTTAAGATATAAAATTAGGACTGAGGCGGTTGATTAACCCTAAGAAAATAAAATAGAGTCCAGTCTTAATGACTGACAACTTGGTCAAAAAATCAATTTCTAAGTCTGGGAATTGTTCACCACTAGTTGGAGGATTAAAACTATCAACAATTGAATTGTGGATATTACTGTAAAAACTACCTAGCTGATGAAGCAGAAAGTCAAAAGGAATCATAAGATCAAAGATTTAAAAGTTAAACTAAAATTGGAAAGAAAACACAAGCCACAAAACCTAACAAGTACCTTTTTAGAGGTGCAAGTCAAACAATATCAACTTAAGTTGAGATTGGACAAAACTCAGGCCTTTTATTTAGATCTGATTATTGAGGAGAGAAAAATGGAGAGGAAACTCTAACCAAAGGTGGCTAGGAAGGCTTGATGTGAAGAGAGGCAGAGAAATTATGGTTCTACTTACATTTAACTTTAAAAAGTTAAGTAGAAGATAAAGGGAAAGTAGGAGACGCAGCAGAACGCTTGGCATGCTTGGTTTAAGCAAGAAAATCGAACAGGAAATCAAAGAGCGGGCAAGAAGATGGAAAAACAAGCTCCAAAGTGCTGGCGTAAGCCACTTTGAAGATGCAAATAGTAAAGAGTTCAGATTAATTGTTACTAACCCTAGCAAAAAGATAGCGGGTTCAAGAATTGTCTTGAATAAAAAGGTAACTTCAAAAAGATGAATTAACCGCTAATATAGATAAAACTGACTGATAGAGCAAGGGAATGAAAAAAGGAAGGTGATTAGGTGTAAATCTGTTTGTGAATCAACCCAAAGCCTTGGATAACTGGTCTTGGTGATCCTAAAAATACTAGCAGCAATAATAAAAGGAAAGGAATCCTGACACTGTATACATCTGCAAAAAGGTGTTCATTTTTGATGGCTGTTTCTTTTGTGATGTCAGTGGTGCCAGGGGGAGCCTTTGTCCTTTGTTCTGAGTACCAGGAGGGGCCAGTCTGGGTTGAGCCCATTCTTGCCCATTGTGGCCCTAATGTATAAGCACAATAGTGCATCTGCCATGGCAAGTTCTGGTCCTGGTTTGTACTGGATGATCATATCAAATATTTCTAGGAGCTCCATCCAACGTGCTTGTTGGAGGGAAATGTTTTCTTGTGTTTTAAAGTATATGAGAGATTTGTGTTCAGTTAATGAGGTGAATTCTTCCTGGCGTTCCAAGTAACAACGCCATTTGATCAGGCAGTGTACAATTGCCAACAACTCTTTGTCATGTATGGGGTATTGACACTTGCTGTCTGTCAGTTTAAGCAATTCATAGGCTACAGGTAGAAGGTTACCATCAGTATTCTTGATTTGTAGTACTTCCCCAATGGATGCCTCAGAGGCATCTGTCTCCATCTGATATTCCCCATCACACTTGAGGTATTGCAAGATGGGTGTAGTTGTGAGTTTCTCCTTAAGACATCTGAAGCAAAGGTCACATTGGGGATCCATAAAAATTTGGATTTGGCGCTGGTTTTGGTGGCCAGAGGTGCAGTCAAAATGCCACAGTAAGGGATGAATTGTTGTACATAGGCAACCATCCCCAGGAATGTGCAGAGTTTGGACTTGCCTTTGGGGGTGGCATCCTGCAAGTGGCCTGGATTTTCTGGCTGTCAGGTTTGATTCCATCCTTCAAAACTATGTGTCCCAGGAAGGGCAACTGTTTGCAGAAGAATTGACATTTGAAGGGCTTGGCTAGCAGTTTATGGTGTGCCAGGGTAGCAATGACTGCTTAAAAGTCCTTATGGTGTTGTTCTACCAAAAGATTGTAGACAATAATGTTGTCCAGGTACACCAGAGCGTGTTTGCCAATGTGGGGGCAAACACCTTGTTCATGAAAGTCACAAAGGTTGAAGGCTTCTTTGTCATTCCAAAATCAAGCACCATACACTCATATGACCCATACTTAGTGTGGAAGTCCTTTTTGGGTATATATTACTTCTTGATACAGATTTGGTTGTAGCCTGCAGCTAGGTCAATCTTGGAGAAGACTATGGCGCCTCCCAGGGCATCAAATAGTTGTCAATGGGTGGGAGTGGGTAACAGATTTTGATGATAACCTCATTTAGGGCTTGTTAATCTGTGACTAGTTGAAGGGTACCTTTTTCTTTGCCACAAAGAATACAGTAGCGCCAAAAGGAAACTGTGAAGGACAGATGATACCTTTCTCTAACGCTTCCTTGAGGTAAACACGTAGGGTGTCATCTTTGTTTGGGATGAGCCAGTAGATGGGTCGCACCTTAGGTACAGTTCCTTTAAGCTGGATGGAATGTTGTATGTGTTTCTCTGGTGGCAACCCTGCTAGAGCCTCTTTGAATATTTCTGGATGACAGGCTAAAATTTTGCAATCATAAGGAGTAGTGGTATCCTGGTAGTCCTTGAAGTATATGATCTCATATTGGCAGGAGTCCTGTCAATTGCCTTGAGGTTCTCCTTTTCATCTAAGGTCTCTGTAATGTGTACAAATTGTGGTTGTGCAAGAGCTGATCCACTGAGTCAGGGTAAATCTGGTGATTTCTACTTTCATGCTTGATGGTCAATATTGAGGTTTCCCAGTCTACATGAGGGTTATTCCTTTGCAATTAGTCCAGTCCCAGCACAATGTCAAATTTGGGAAAATCAATGACTGGACCTTGGATGGTGGAATGCAGGTTCTATAGCATGAAAGAGAAGAGGGCAGTTTCCTGTGTCAATGTGATGTGGTGTTCACTGGCTAAGACCACATTCTTAATCTGCAAAGGATTGGTGGATAGCTTGAACTTGTCTACAAAGCTGCTGTAGGCCAGGGTTCAATCTGCACCCAAGTCCAGGAGTGCTGAGCCAGTGTAACTGAAAAAGCAGAAAGGATAAGAAATCAGTTTATTGGGATGTTTGGCAATGGTGTAAAGTACTGGGTCTTCTGTGGTACTTGAATCATTGGGCATTGGTCCACGTCCTTGGGTCAGTACTCATTTTTGGGTGAGTTGGGAGTTGTGCAGGGAGAGCTTGGCTTGCTTAGTGCTCTCCCTGGGCTTTTCCCTTGTCTTGATTCTCTTGCGTGGCAGTGATATAGAAATGGGTACAGTTTGACTGACTGTTGTTCCCATTTCTGTGCCAGTTTGAACCTGTGGGTTTGTGGTTTGATTTGTTGTTGTTGTTCCCAGGAGGCGGGCAGTTAGAACATCCAGTTGGGTGAGAGTCTTTGGGTTGCTCTCTTTTCCCAGCCTGTGCCTTGTGAAGAGCATTGAATGTTTGTTTTGCTTTTCATGCCTCACAATACAGACTCTGCAAGTTAGTCACCTGGTCCAGGTTGACGTGTCTCATCACATGTGACTTAAGTGGTAGGACACGCCATTTCAAAAACGGCATCTCAATTTACTAGTAAAAATGCCATTTTGATTTACGGCATTTTGAATAAGAAAAAATGGTTTTAAAATTTTAGATTTTTTGAGCTCCAAAAACTACCCAAAAAATTCCCAAAAATAAAAATTCAAAAAACTTTCTAGGCTTAAAAAAGCCTCGGAATTCCAAATCTGCAATAAAAATGGGGTCAATTAGTAGCAACACAGTTGCGTAAAGCCCAAAAGTTAAAACATTCCCAAAAACAACCATTTTCATCTATTTTAACTATAAACTATTCTTTAAAATAAGCATACAATTGTACCAAATACTAAATAAAACTAAAATAATGATAAAAGTAAAGGAAAAAAGAGAGAAGATAAATAAGACTTTTATTGAGGAAGGATCATACATTGGTTGAAAGTGCAACTGAGATGGCTTGGAGATGCTCAAGCTTGCTATCATTGGGATAGTAGGCAAGGACCACCTTGCTAATCTCTGTATACTTTTTCACTGCTTTGGTTTGCTTGGGGGGATCATCCTTGGTCTTTATGCCTGTTTTAAAGAGGCGGGCAGAGATGGCCTGCTGGGTTTTGAGATGCACATGATTTTATTGAACTTGGGCTTCTGAACCTGGACCCTTGAGGCAAATTGACTATGCCATCCTTCAAGAGAAGAGGTGGTCTTGATTAGGCCATCCTTTAACTGCTTAAAGCAGTTCCACTGGATTGAGTCACCACCCTTTCTGATGTGGCGTGCTCCTTGAAACACTCCAACCCATTGAGTTTCAAAATACTCTATGAATGGAGCAAAGGCTGCCTGGTTGGCAATAATGTAGGGATGGCGGAGAAGGGTGTTGTAGAAGGCATTTGTCTCCTCCTTCCGCACAAGGGCAAGGGCAGCAAAGCAGTTGAACACATCCTTGCTTCCTTTGTGCCTTCAATATAGACCAGCTCATGAAGTGTAGAGCACTTTTGAAGGCGGCAGCAGAGTGCCTGCCAAAAGTGAAAGTAGCATCCCTGAGGGGAGCTCTTGAAGACTCTAATAAAAGCATTGGCCTGAGCCTGCTCAAAATCTACTACCAGGTATTCATGGTATGGAAGGCTTTTGGGCTTTTTCTTGATTGGGGTGGCTTCCTCTGACTGGGCCTTTTTCTTGCGCCCTCTAGTCTCCTTTGGCTCCTCTTCAATAGTTGGGAGGATCTCATCCAACTTGGCCTTTAATATTGTTAGAGCCCAGACATAAGTTTCCTGCTTCTTATTTGGGAGGGAAAAAAAGACCAGGGGAAGAACAATATTGCCAACCTGCCCATGGATATTCCAAAGCTGGCTAAAGAGCTTTGGGCAGGTGGAGAATGTTCCATCTGCAAGCCAGGTCTTGCATTTTAAAAGGTTGCAAAGATCCTGGGAGGTAGTAAAGCAGATGATCTGCTCTGGGGCATGTTGCCCATCATTGTGAAGGAGGAATCTCTCTTCATGCTGTGAAAGCTTTTGCTCTTCAGTTAAAATCAACTGGTCAATTGATGTAGAACTGACGCCTTCAGTGCTCAGAGCATATCTCTGGTCAGTGAGATATCTCTGAAGTTTTGAGGGGCCACCAACAGTTGCCAATTGGGTATCACTTAGATTAATGAGCACATTGGTTATGACCTCAGTTGCAGTTTGGTCTTTGGTGGTTGGTATGACCTGGCAAAGAAACCAGCAGATCAGTTGATACAGTGGATCAAAGGGCTTGGCACAGTCATGCCCAATAGTCAGGGCTTTAAAACAAGTGAACCCATAGGTGGTAAGTCTAGCTGGACAGCCAACATTATCACATTTGAAGTGATGCTGACGGATGGGCTTCTTCTTGTTGTTGCAGCTGAAGCTGTAGCCCTTGTGGACAAAGCCAGCACCACCTTTCTTTGTCAATATTGGATAGCTGACAGGGTATGTGGTGGGCACAGCAATTTGCCATTTCTGTTGCATACATTGTGGATTGAGTTAAGATCCCAGAGCTCAATTGGCTCATCTGCAGGAGCACCAGGCTCAGGCTCCTGCTCTTCTTCATCCTCAGGCTCTGAAGTGGGGTCAGAATGGCAATTGAAGTTGAACAACTTCTCTTGAGGGTCTGACGGGGAGTAGACAAAAGGAGAATGGGGAGGGGTTGGGCTTGTTTCCTCAGGCTCTGGTGAGGGCATAGGTGTCTTGGGAGGAGCTTCAACCTTAGCAGGCTGCTTTTTAGGGGTAGTTTTGGCCTTCTTGGCCTTGGGAGGAGTGGTCTTGCCTTTGGAGGCCTTTGAGGCCTTGGACGCAGCTTTGTTGATGGACTTGGAAGGCATCTAAAAGTGAATTAGTATCAAAATATGAGCAATTTGGGGATTGTTTTCAAAGAGATAAAAGAGAATGTTTTTAATATAAAAGTATCAATTTATTACATAGAATTATAGAAGAGATTAAATAATATATAATATCAAAATTTCAATGTTTTTTATTTTGAAAAAATAATTTTTTTATTAGTAACACAAGTAGGCAAACCTTTGAGTTTTGACTGAAAACTTGCTCTCAAGATGGCGTTTTCAAAGTGACGTAATTGAGGTGCTATGGCTCAAAAAATAGTGTTTTTGACCATTTTTTTATATTAAATTAACAAATTTACATTGGAGCTACCTCAACCAGGCCAAAGAGTAAAACTTGAATTTCTCAAAAACTAGCTTATACAACTGGGGTTAAAAAGTACCCAGTTGTTTAGAGGAGATCAAAAAATATATATTTGCAAAGTTTCATATGTTTTCTTACATTTTTTATTAATGTTGGTTTTGACGTGAAACTATACTTTTGAAAAGTGAAAAGCAAGAATTGCGGTGGGGGAATCAATATAGCGTAGCCTGGCGTCATATGTAATTTACCCTTATTTTCCCCTATCCATTGTGCGCATCAAATCAATTGGGTGATGTGAAACTAGGTGGAATTTGAAGTGACATAAATCAAAATGGCATAATCACCCTCTTCCATATTAAAATCACTATTAAAATATTTTATTGATGAAACCCTTATCAATGTATCCATGTATAATAAAGTTATAAATTACATATAACAAAACTGGTTTTTTTTACCCAGTAATGACAATCACTAGAAGGACTATCATAGTGACATCTATTTAGGTTGTTCTTATAATAAGTGACTTAGATTAATACTATAGGAACATCTTCTGGCACTATACCACAGGCTTTATTTTAGTTTGGGTATAAGCTTATTTTAGTTTAAGGTAAATGGTGTAATTCAAAATGTCGTAAAGTCAAGATGGCATAAACACGCCCCACACTAATTGTTTTCATATGTAAATAAAGTTAGCAAAATAAGATTTAAGTAATCTGACTTGAAGTGACAGAATTGAGATGGCGTAAATTTGAGATGCCATATTATAAAATTATATGTAAATTTTATTTTTTTGTGATTCAAAATCACTAACACAAAAAATGCCATCTCAAATTTAATTTGAGATGGCGTTTTTCAAGATGCTGTTTTCAAAATGGCGTGTCCTACCACTTAAGTGCATTGTAGTACATGAGATGGGTAGCTGGAGTGCCAAAGTCCATATCTGAGGGGGCACATAGTCAGATCTCCTTGTATGCTTGGGTGAGCTCTTTTAATGTGCAGTCTGGGTAAGGTTCTTTACCTGATGTATGATCATGAGGGCGGCGTCCTTCAGCACAAATCTTGCCAGGAAGTCATGCTTGAAGGTGTCCCAATATTTCTTGATGTGATCCTTGTGCCACTTGTTGCACCAGGAACCAAATTCATGTGTTAACCATATGTAGATCTCTGAAATCCAGAAACGTTGCAGACATTCCATTTGTGTCAGCTTGCTCTGGGCAGATTAAATCCTTATGTGGTGTTATTTTTTTGTTGGCTCCAGAAAAAGGTTCTAAGGCAGCACTTTGGAGTCTCTGGGCTATGTGGGCTGGCATGATACTTTTGTCTGTTGTTTGAGGAATAGTGGCAGGTGTTTGGAAGAACCCTTGTGCCAACAGGGCTTTGAAAGCAGAGAGTGGTATTACCATGTTCTGATACAGGACAAAGCCATCAGGTATTTAGATACCAGGTGTGTACAGTGCCCAGTCTAGCAGGAGGCCAGACATAATTCTATTGAGGATTTTTGACCGTGGCTAGTACTGGCAACAGGCAAAATCTTGAGGAATAAAGTAGGATGTAAAACTTACTTCTGCTACCAATGTTTTAACTGTGCTGTTTTAGAAGAGTTACAAGAGGAAAGATATTTGGAAACTAGATGATATTCTTTATTGAGAGATAATGACTATATAGTTATTATGAGTCATGGATAACAGGAACATGATTGTGTTGATCACATGCTGAGATGGTGAAAGGGATGGCCTGATCTGGTAATGAGTCAAGTGCCAAAACAAGGTATCCACTGTGAGGGATCATCACCTGTTCATGTTATTGGATTTGTAAATCAGAGTTGACTTCCTAGTTTGGCTTCAAGTGACTGGATAATTGGATTGTGGGTCACAAACCCGCTTACCCAGAACCTTGCTGATAGGTTGAGACTGCTGTTTTGACATGAAGCAATCTACCTCAATTGTGATAATGATTGTGTAATAAAATGATATAAACAGAGAAAGAATAAGGACAGTCACAAAAGTGTTATGTTCAAACACAAAACAACTCATTTTTTGACAATCTTGATTATTTTTAGGGCTCAAAATGGAAATAGGGGCTTTCAAGATCAAATCCACCAAAATCTATTCATGGAACTACAGCATTGTTTTCAATGTATGTGCTTCTAAATTTGATCATTTATGTCTTGGAGAATGTCTCAAATAAGAGCACATAATTAAATATAATCAATATCCTGAAAATATGTTACTTTTATGTTTTTAATAGAATTTTTATTGCTTTTTTGTTTAAGATGGTTTTTATAAGTGGAAAGAACTTCATTATTGTAGAGGAGCAATACCAGGAGTAACTCCAAGCTTGGACTGCTAATCAAGAGAGCATGTTGTGTTCTGCTCCTGGGGACAACATCCAGGAGTACACATCAGGAAATCTTTATAAGAAATATTTGTGGTTCAAAGCTAGCCTTGGGTTAGCCTTCAGGGCTGTTGTGTTCTGAGGCGCGGCACAGACACACAACGGGAAATCCTAACATTAGGATTGGATTAGTACTAAGTCTTGGTTAGATGACAGGGAAGGCAAATG
Organism: Entomophthora muscae; assembly: GCA_014839935.2. NCBI lineage: Eukaryota > Fungi > Entomophthoromycota > Entomophthoromycetes > Entomophthorales > Entomophthoraceae > Entomophthora > Entomophthora muscae. The sequence continues at coordinate 48,428 of QTSX02000250.1, read as the reverse complement.
TGTTTACCTTGTGGCCCTGGAAGAATAATCTCTACTAGTTGTGGCTAGAGAGAGGCGCAGAAGTACAGAAGACACAAAGACAAAAATGTGAATAGAACCTTATTTTTATTGGTGAATGTGAAATAATAATTAGTGGTTAGGAATACCACAAAACACTACCAGGACAATAGGATCACTTGCCACCAGCATTAGTGGGGCAAGTGAGTTGCTGCAGAGTCAAGAAACCAAACAATTGTATTTCCTGATTCAGTCATCAACTCATTTTGAGAGGCAAAAGTGAAAGCAAGCAATTTGTCCTCAAAATAGCCCACCAAAGGCAAAATCAAAACATGGTCAATAGCAGCATTCATGACATTGACCTCCCCTAGATTAGCCTTAGGGGGGTGTTATTTACAAAGGAATTTTGCGTGCACTTGAGCAAAAGGATGGCCATTGTACAGGAGCTTTACAGTATATTTGGACCCTTGTTTAAAGGTCACTTCTAAAGAGCCAATCCACAGCAAGTCCAACTTATGCACGCGCCCACCTACTCTGTGTGGATAGTAAAGTACATTGTGCCAATGTCAGGAAGCCAGTTGTAGGTAGAGGCATTGGGCGACTTGGGGTGAGGTGCGGCCGAGCCGGCGGGTAAGGCCCACCATAGAATGGGTGCTAACTTGATAATATAAGATACAGAACACCCAAGTAAGGACCAGGGTCCAGAGTTGGGGACCACAGAATCTACCAAACCTGTCAAAGTGATGTAGAGTACTCCAAACAGTTGGGTAGAGGTGGTCTCAGCTGCGGCAGTAGGTTCCAGTGGGCAGTCTGGTCGTGGGGTTAAGGGAGGAGTCATAGGAACAAAGTAGGCAGGCAGATAATTGTACTTGTCTTTGAACAATCTTGGCGGCCTTTTGTACCACTTTCCTTTGTGTCCTATGTATTTGGTTTCTCTAGTCCTGGTCAAGGGGTTGGCAATGAGGATAGTCTCCAAGTTGTACTCTGAATAGGCTGGGTTGGGGGGTATTCAGTAAAATGCACAGGTCCAAAGGGGGCTCCTGGGGGACGGTATAATGCCTGGGGCAATTTGGCAGATTGGTCTTGGGGGAGGGCGGCAGCCTGGTGGTCTACTTGACTGGAATTAAGATGAAAGATCACTAAGACTAGATAGGGTATGATTTGTTCGAACCAAAGGTTCATAAAACTTTATTATCAAAAATGATGATGGGGTCTTTGCCGTTCTGCCAGGGTTTTTATACCCTGGGACTTTGCTTCTTCAATCTTTGCAGGGTTCAGGTTTGCAGACAAGGCACTGGCGGGACGTGGGTCTTGTCTTAGGGTCTCAAGGGCGGCAGATCCAGGTTGTGCCTGTTCTGGCAAATTGGAAAGGCAACGCTTTGTTTTTCCGCCACTGTTCACTATGTCACCTGAGTAGTCCAATTGCACTACCCCTTCTGGGCTGGAGACTGGCAGTTGCTGGTGGTCATTAGTAAGGTTAAAAATAGGTTTTGTCTTAACCTCCTTAAGGCAAGCTGCAACCTCTGCATAGGTTTGGGTCTTTGGTGGCTCAAGGTTGGCATCAATCTGATGAACATTTGGGGAATTGTCTCTGGGAGGCTGGTGGGTCTTGGTATAACTTGTTAACTTGGGTTTGTAATTTAACAAGTGGGCAGTCTCCTGTCCACTTTGTGTGACTTGAGTAGTCTTTGGAGGGTCCTCTGTAGTAGGCCGGCAGAACACAGAGTAATTTACTGATTCAAGCCCGTCTTTTAACGGATTGGCGGGTCCTGGACTGGTCTGGAGGGTTGGATCCGCCTCCTGGGAACCAGGGTTTAACTCTTGGGTTTTCAATACAAGTATTGAAATGTCATTCATGACAACCAATATCAAATTCAGGCAGGGGGGAGCGTCCAGAATTATCAGGAGAGAGCTCAAGCATCTTAGTCTTATATGCAGAAGTGTAGGCAGTGGCCTGTATATCAATTATGCAGTTGACTAGGTCCTTAATGTGGTTGTCAGGATTCATGGCCTTATCCGAGGTAAGCAGGGGCCCCCCCAAGAACAATGGGGTAGTAGCCTCTCCCCCATACAGCATAGCAAAGAGGGAATACCCAGTAACACAATGTTTGCTAAGATGGTACACAAAGAGAGCGGCAGGTAAGTATAGGTCCCAGTTGGCAGCATCAGAGTAGGTAAGCTTCCTCATGATGGAGACCAGTGTTGAATTTGCACGCTCAACTGCCTATTGATAGAAGGATTGTAGGGGGCAGAGAAGGATTGGTGCAATCCCAAAGCTTTGAAAACAGAGGTTACTAGCTTGGCATTGAAGTTAGTCCCATTATATGAGAGCAGCACTTGAGGACAGCCATGGCAGTAGAAAATATATTGCAACAGGAAGGCAGCAGTTGTCTTAGCCCTGATGTCCTTTGTAGGATGAGCCTCTACCTACTTGCTGAAGTGATCAACGGCAATCAGAATAAAGCAACACCCAGACCGTGAGCAAGGAAGAGGACCTACTGCGTCAATTCTAACAGTGTGAAAGGCATGTTGCAGGGGAACTAATTTGAACTTGTGGGCAGCAGCTCAAGGCCTCTGTAGCTGGCAGTTGTGGCAGCTAGCTATGACGTCTGGGATCAGCAGACAAAGGTTCTCCAAGAAGTAGTTCTTCTGAAGCCAGTCAAAGGTCTTGGTAATGCCTCCATGCCCAGTCTCTTTATGAGCTTGTGACACCAACAAGAGGCAAATACTGGGCCATACATAAGGCAGATACTGGTCTTGTACTTTTTTGAAGAGCTGATTGTTGCGTATGAGGGTATCTTTGGATAGCTTGGACAAGGCCAGCTGTACCTCTTCTGTCTCACTTTCCCAGGAAGAAGGGTACCCAATTAGTTTGTATAACTGGTCGGCCTCTGCAGGATGCAAAGCAAGAATGGGCATTCTGGAGAGCCCATCAGCGTTATGATGTTAAATCCCAGGGCAATGGAGCACCGTGAAGTTGTATCCCTGCAGACTAGAGCCCATCTAGCTAGGCGCCCTTCAGGTTCCTTAAGCTGTTGTAACCACTCAAGAGAAGCGTGGTCAGTGACAACTGTGAAGTGGGTGCTGTATATGTAATTACAAAACTGCTTGACTGCATGCAACACGGCAAGGCACTCCTTCTCTGTGACACTATAGTTCTTCTCATGCTTGTTTAGCACACAGGAAGTGTAAGCCACATGATGATCTACACCCTTGTTGTCCAATTGGGCCAGAATAGCTCCAATAGCTAGATTGCTAGCATTGGTGTACAGGATGAACTCCTTATCATAGTTGGGATACACAAGGATTGGCGCCTCTTTGAGTTTTGTTTAAGGGTCTCAAAGGCTTGCTGCTGACTTGCGGTCTATTCAAAGGGGATTTTACTCAGCAGCTGAACTAAAGGTTCACTAGTATTGGCAAAGTCAGGGATAAACTGTCTGTAGTAGCCCATCATCCCTAGGAAGACTTGTACTTCTTGCAAGTTGGTTGGCAGAAGCATTTTGTTGATGGCTTCAACCTTCTTAGTCATTGGATGAATCCCTGTCTGGGTTACCTTGTGGCCCAAGAATTCAAGACATTCTTTGAAGAAGGCGCACTTGGAAGGCTTCAGTTTGAGGTCAGCTTCTTGAATCTTCATGAACACCTCTTTGAGATGAGACAGGTGATTGGTGAAGGTAGCACTGAAAACCTTTATATTGTCTAAGTATACTAGGACACACAACAACTTCAAGTCACAAAGGATGGAGTCCATGGCCCTTTGGAAGGTGGCCAGGGCGTTACAAAGTCCCTGTGGCATGCGGGTAGGCTCAAAAAGCCCCTCAGAAGTAATGAGCACAGCTTTCTGACAATCCTTGGGTGAGAGATCAACTTGCCAGTATCCAGACGCCAGATCCATGGCAGAGAAGAACTTAGAGCCTCCAAGACGTTGGAGAGCATCATCAATACGCGGCAAGGGGTATGAGTCCTTCTTGGTTAAAGAGTTTGATTGGCAGTAGCCCATCACAATACAATGACCCCCATTCTTCTTCTTTAAGATGAGTAGTGGGGATGCCCAAGGACTTTGGGAAGGCGCCAGCAGCCCAGTGTCTAACAGTTGTTTTAGCTCTTTAGATACTTGGGCGTCTTCTACACAACTGCAGTGATATGGTTTAGCACGGAAGGGGGGAGCGTTGCTAGTGTCAATCTGATGGATAACGCCTTTGGCTAAACCATAATTGGTACTTTCCTTAGCAAATATGTCAGAAATTGGTCTAGTAAATCTAACACCTCTTTCTGTTGAACTGGGGACAGTTGTGGGAAGTCTTTTGCAGTGAACAAAGATAAGACTTGCAGCTCATCCTCCGGTAGGTTAAAATCTTGAAACATATCAAAGGGATGAAGGGACAGGACGTCAGAAGCGCTCAACAACTTGCCATATCCAATGACCTGCCCCCTAGATACAGTAATAGGGATTGCAGTCAGGTTGGCTACCAACAACTGAACAGGGTCTTTATGAGAGACATCTAGGATTCCAGGACAGAGGTAAGGTTTGTTGTGTCCTAAGGAGGGGGGAGAGTACAACTCCAAGAAGGTGCATTCAGGTAGTTCATAAGATATCTGGGAGTCCAGGATGGCCTGAGACCCAGGTGGGATGGTGACAGCAGACGTGGCTAGGAGAGGGATTCCTTCAGACGCAGGACAAGCCATGGGCAGATAATTCATTTTTGAATAGTGGGTGTGATACTTGAGGTTGAAAACCCCAGTGGGATATTCCAAGGCACAAGTCTTGAGGCGTTTCCCAGGAACTTTAACTGGCTCTTCAAAGATTAAGAGGACTTCATAGCCTAGAATAGAGAGGTAACCATCTTTCAAGTTGATTATCCCATTGTATTCCCTAAGTAACTGGGTGCCAACAAAGAGATCATAACTCTCATTTTCCAAGACAACTGCTGGCGCAGCTAGGAGAAGCTTGCCAAACCGCATGGGTAGAGCGGAGTAAGCTCCTATGGCGCGGGTCATAGACCATCCAGCTGTGCCATATGACTGATGATAATTAAGGTCAGGGGCAAGTTTGAGTTTCTTCACAAGCTTGGAGGATACAACATTGACTGGCAAGCCAGTGTCTAGAACGGCCTTGATCTTCACTTTTTGAATAGATATCTCTACTTAAGTGGTAGTGCAACCAAAGGGGGGAAGGACAGCAAAGATATCTTGAGCCTCTGCTAGTTCTTTATCCCATTTCTCAATCATGCATCTTAATCCCGGGAACTCCTTATAAATAGTCTGGAGGGGGAGCAAAAAAGATACATTCTTGAAGACAGCATCAGCAACCTCAGCAGCTTCTTCTGACAACTCTACTAGCACAGGGGACCTCTTAGCCTGAGTGAGGTAAGGGCGCGAGACAATTTCTTTGGCTTCAGGCAAAGGTTTAGCAATAGTTGTAGTCTTTCCTGAGCGTAACATATAGGGGACTGTAATGGTTTTAGGAACAGCCAGAACGGAGTACCCATATGCATCAGCGTCATTAATATCAGAGTCATCCAGGTCAGAGTCATCAGAGATATTGTGAAACAAGAGGAGGATAGGAGGAGCCTCATTATCAGCAGGCTTGGAGGCAGCCATAGAGGGAGGGATTGGAAGAGACTGGGAAGAATTGTCAACCAAGAGCGTCTATGCCTCTAGGTTGACTGCTCTTTTCCTGCCTGTTCCTTCAGATCAGCTCCTTCAACCCGCGGATTAGTGCAGACTCAAGAATGATGACCTATCTGTCCACAGTTGTGGCAACCTTGGCGTCAAGGTGAATTCTGAGAGTTCATGGTAAGAATGAAAGGACCACGGGAAGATGAACCAGAGTTAGAAGTAGCTCAACCTTCCCTAACAACTGCGCCAGAGTGGGTAAGGTGCATATCTTGCAACAACATTTTTATGCTCTTCATGGAAGAGAGCATAGACTTATGGGCTTTGAAGTGAAGGCACAGAAGTTGGTTAACCTTGAGGGCTTGAGCGCAAGCCATGTAAGCTTTATGGGCTGTCAATTGTCTGCTTGTTATCAGTTGCTGTCCTTCCATGTAGAATTGGTCTGAAAACTCAGCTAGTGTCTCTTTAGGCTTGAAAGCAATATGCATGAAGGCGTCCTTCTTTACTTCTAGGATAAGGTTACCACCAAACTTGTCAATCAGAAGCTGCTTCATATGTTCCCAGGTCTCAATGCTGGGCAGTTCTGGCACGACTACCTCTTGGCAGGTTGGGTGTAGACAGGTCAGAATGTGTTCCTTCTTGACTTCATCCAAGGCTCTTTGCATGGCAGTTTTGTAGATAGTTAGGAAAGCTGCAATGGTCGAGGTTCTGGGGTCAAAGTCTTGCTTAAAGGTAGGCTTGAAGTGAGTTTTGGGAGTTGGGCCACCATTGTTGCTATTGAGTGTGTTGATATGTGGGGAAAACTCTGCTTCAGATTCCGAGGGGGGTTGCCTAGCCCATAGCGGGCAAACACTTTCTTCCAGGGTGGTAAGAGTCTCAACAGCGCGGGCCCCAGTATTGACAGCTTGAGTGGTCTGTTGTGCAGTAGTATCTAAGCGTTGACCTTGGGTGGTCACTATTGTGGAGAGTTCAGCCAGACGTGAAGTAAGGGATGGCCCCACTGAGAGGCAAGGGGCAAATCTATCATTCACAGATTTGATCATGTCATTCATCTCTTGTACGTCTCTATCCAGCTCAGTGTGGTCCCGCTTCAATTGATCCACCTTGTTAGCTAGGGCAATTGATTCTCTAGCGCATTGGATTCAAGGGGCCCCAGATAAACCAGGGCAGCAACCATCTTCATTGACAACCCCAACTGGACTAGCAGCAGTTGCCATCATTTCACGTAGGGCGGCAAGTTCTTGCTGTAGCTCTGAAACTTGAGTAGTCAGTTCAAGAACCTGGGGGTCAGGTTGAGGTGCCCAATCAGGACGTCTCTGACTGCAAGTAGTTGTACATAGCTTTTGAATAGTGTCCCATATTCTCTACTCCCTGTCCACCAAGTCATCAGAAGGGGGAGAGGGCGGAACATCTGGCTTGGGCGTAGATATCTCATTTACTTGACTCTGGAGTTTGGCTATGGTAGCAGTGGTGGCTGCTCTTTCTTGCTCAAATGCGGTACTGAGTTCATTAAGGCCGCTAGCAGCAAAGTCCGCTATCTGCTGTAACTGCTCAAAGGAATATGTACTGAAGGCATTGAGCTGTTGCACAAGTTGCTCAAAGTCAGTGAGATAAGCGTTTAAGGTGGAATTCACCTGAGCTTGCCAGGGTTGTTCTAGCTTGTGAAACTTGTGTAGACGTTCTCTCATGTATTTGGGGATAGACTGGCGCATTTGTTCAATAGAATTAACCAAACAGGTCTGGGAGGTGACATAGTTGTGTTGATTGTCAGATACCAATGAAAACAGGGAATGAATCCACTGTTGATAGGCAGCAAACTGGTCCCAGTGATGAGTAACCGCAGCTTGCAGAGACAAGATTTCTTGGACATGGAGCCCCAACACCATTTGATGGTGGGCCAAGGCAGGCTGCACAAAGGACAATAGTAAGTGCTCAGCGGAGCCAGCTGCTGAGAGGAGATGTTGTGGAAATTGAGGAGCCACAATTAATTTGTAGTATTCAGCCCAACTGAACTGCAACTGAAGGCAAGGGATGGCTCCTTCACGGGATAATCCTAAGGGCTACCAACATAACTTGCTCCAAGTCAGGGGTACCCATGGGGTAAGCAACTAAGCGGGGACCATTCCCAAGGTTCAGTATAGTGGGAGTAATAGGCTGGTCTGCAATATCTTCCTCAATAGGAGGACTGGTTATTTCAGGTGAAGTTGACTCTTGTATAGCTGGAGGCAAAGGACCTGAAAACGTGGATGCAAAGGGGATAACCAAGGGGCTTACAGCCCCTGTAGTGAGCACCATTTTTGTTGTGTTCTGAGGCGCAGTACAGACACACAACAGGAAATCCTAACCTTAGGATTGGATTCATACTAATTCTAAGTTAGATGACAGGGAAGGCAAATGTGTTTACCTTGCAGCCCTGGAAGAATAATCTCTACTAGGTGTGGCTAGAGAGAGGCACGGAAGTACAGAAGACACAAATACAAAAATGTGAATATAACCTTATTTTTAATGGTGAATATGAAATGGAATATATAGTGGTTAGGAATACCACAAAACACCACTAGGACGGTAGGATCACTTGCCACCAGCATGAGTGGGGCAAGTGAGTTGCGCAGAGTCAAGAAACCAAACAATTGTATTTCCTGATTCAGTCATCAACTCATTTCAAGAGGCAAAAGCAAAAGAGAGCAATTTGTCCTCAAAATAGCCCACTGAAGGCAAAATCAAAACATGGTGAATAGCGGCATTCACAACAAGGGCAAAATTAAGGACACCTATGTTAATTTCCTGGAATGAAATAAGAGGAGCTCCTTTTGGCAAAAAGGAATGGAAAAAGCTTGAAGAATACAAAAGCCAACACAAATGTGGATAAACTTGTCTTTATTAGGAGAAGTAATTCCACTTTAAATAGTAGACAAGGGACAGTAATCACTCATAGGAAGACAGAGCGGCTGAGGGGGTCACTCTGGGATGAGGTCATACCAGGATCAATCACAGACAGGTACAATAATCCAGAATGGGTGGAAATTGAACCAGACTCATTTATAAAAGGCAAGAAATTTCCAAAATTGAAAGCAAAACCAACCAAATCTTTGCACATATCATTATTTGAAGGCCATATCACAATAGCATTAATGGCGCTATTTCTGAAATATCCCCCCTCAAGATTGAACACAGGGATTTGATATTTGCAGAGGAATTTGGAGGGAACTTGGACAAAAGGATGGCTAGATGATAGCAGCTTCACAGTATACTCAACGCCCTTCTTGAAGGTGACTTCACAAGGTCCAACCCAGAGGGAGTCCAGCTTGTGGGCTCTTCTTTCAGTACGGTTCTGATAGTAGAAGACTAGGTCACCTACTTGAAACTCAGGGAGGGGGTCCTCAAAGCATTGGAAGGCGAGAGCTCAACAGCCTTGACCTTGTAGGAAGTAGAGTATGCCATAGCCTGAATGTCAATGATGCAATAGGTTAAGTCTTTGACATGGGTTTCAGGGTTAGCAGCTGCATCAACTTCAATCAGAGGTGGCCTCAAGATTGAAGGGGTTCTGGCCTCATGTACATACAGCATGGAAAAGGGGGATTGGCCAGTCACTCAATGTCTACTGAGCCTTTAGGCAAAGAGGGCAGTAGGGAGGAACATATCCCAATTGGCAGCATCTGAAAGGGTGAGCTTTCTCATAACAGACACTAGGGAGGAGTTTGCTTGTTCAACAGTCCCAATGGTGGACATATTGTACGGTGAAGAAAAGGACTGATGAGTTCCCATAGCTTCTACAATAGACATGATGAGGGGAGAAATGAAGTTGGTGCCATTATCAGATAGCAGGACTTGCGGGCACCCGTGTTAATAGAAGATATCTTGTAACAAGAAATTGGTAGTAGTCTTGGCAGTTATATATTTTGTAGCTTTGGTGTCATGAATGACATTTCTCCCAAAATAAGTGGGAAACTCCAACTAGGAGAATCAAATTCAGGACCTGATTCTGAGGGTTGTGAGGATCCTGCGGGCCCTCAGGCCGCATGTCTGTGTTTTTCACAGTTAGCCAGTGGAAGTGCTGAAACAGGCATTGGTTTGAATCCGATTAATCAGAATTTTTTCAGGCCTGCCTGGCCACAAATTTGCAAGAACAGGCTGGATTACTGGAAGCTCTAAACCAATATGGTGTCATTCCTGTCATTGTTGACGGGCCGTCCAAAAAGGGGCTTGCTGCTCAGCACACTGGGCCAGAATCCAAAGGGAATCCAGATAATTGGCTAGAAACCTGGGCTGCTGGGTCATGTGATCCCCAGTCACATAGTGACCCCAAAGCAACTCCTGAATATGTGCAGCTTACGGAGCAAAGGTTGTCCTGGCTTAAGGTTTCTGAAGGTCACTTAGTCCTGAATGACAGGAACATCAGTAGCAGTGATGAAGCCATGAAGACGTTGGCCTTGGACCGTCAGATGGAGGTCATTCCAGCAGAGGATATGACAGGCCAGATGGATCAGAATGTGGCTGGAACTCTTGACCTGGAGGAAACTGAGCAAACTCAGCTTCAGGTGATGGGCTAGATTCTGAACTTAGCATTTTTAATGGTATTTAAACCCCGTGAAGTCTTGATGAAATGGTATTGCTATTATGAAATAAGTAAGATTAAAGGACCTTGGTTCTATCATTTTATTCTCTATTTTGTCTTGGTTGTTTTCCATTTTACCACTGTTCTAATCAAAAATTTTGGGCAGACGGCCCACATTCCTGTGGAAGCCCCCAAAATCCGGGCCGCCTTTTATTGTCCTCCTGGAGCACCCTTTAGTCTACTGCATTTCTCTGACTACCCCTTAAGCCAGAGTATCAGGAGTTGAGCGTGAAAGAGACCATCTGCCCAGATTATCTGGTCTAACAGATTAACCCCCAAACAACTTTCCACAAAGGTGCTTGGTACAAACAACCAGCCCCCAAAATCTGTGTGAAGTATAACTATCTGCCTGCCTACCGGATAGATATGGAAGCACCCCCAACACTCAAACCTGACCGCCTACACCCCACCCCAGGACTGTCTCCACTCACAGCCAACCAATATACAGGCATTGCCTACATCACCTTGGATGGGTTAGTTGACACTATGGTACCCACCGCTGGACCCTGGGCCTTAGTAGGACAATCAGCATCTTATCTCATCAAGTTAGCGCCCCTCCTATGGTGGGCTCTACCCTCCTCCCAACCAAGCAAGCTGGCAGCTGAGGCTAACAGTCCCTCCCCTGGGATGCGGTATCCTGACATCTGGCTTTGAACCATTTTCTAAAATGATCCATAGTTATCAAGATGAAACAAGACCCAGACCTAGAACAAGGGAGAGGTCCAACAGCATTAATACTCACAGTGTGAAAGGTATGCTTAGGAGAGATGAGCTTGAACTGATGTTGGGATGGTCAAGGGCGTTGGAGTTGACAAGAGTGACAGGAGGCAAGGATGTCAGGGATCAGGAGGCGCATGTTCTCCCAGTAGAAGTTCTTGAACAACCAGTCATGATTTTTGGCTATACCTCCATGCCCAGTGTCAATATGAGCTTGGAGGATGATGGCTATTCTCATACTAGGGCAAACATAGAAAAGATAGGTATTGTTGGCTCTCTTGAAGAGCTGCATATCCCAAATAACGGTATCCTTTGACAAGACTTGCAAAGCCAAGCAGATCTAGTCTGGTTCAGTGGTCCAAGGGTCAGAGTATCCTATTAACTAGTATAGGCAACCAGTGTCAGTGGGATAAATGGCCAGTATAGGCATTATAGACAATCCATTGGCGCTCTGGTGTTGTACACCAGGTTGGTTTACTACGGTAAAGGCATACCCTTGTAAACACAGAGCCTAAAAAGCCAGTCAATCTTCAGGCTCCTTCAGCTGTTGCAAACACTTAAGGAACAAGTGTTCAGTGACTACAGTAAAGTGGTCTTGTAGATGTAGTGTTGAAATTGCTTTACAGCATGTAGAACATCCAGGCATTCCTTCTCAGTGACGCTATAATTCTTCTCATGTTTGTTGAGGACATGTGAAGAATATGCCACAGGTTGATCTACATCCTCATCATATATCTGGGCTAAGATGACACCCACAGCTACGCCACTGGCGTTGGTGTACAAGATAAAATACTTATCATAATCAGGGTAGACTAGAATGGGAGCCTCTTTGAGCTTGGTCTTCAGAGCCTCAAAGGACTGTTGTTGGCTATCAGTCCACTAAAAGGGTACATTACAGAGGAGTTGGACAAGGGGTTCACTTAGTTCAGCAAAGTCAGGGATAAATTGCTGATAATATCCCATCATGCCAAGGAATACTTGGACCTCACGTAGATTTGTGGGGGCAACATCTTATCAGTGGCTTCCACTTTGTTGTCCATGGGGCGTATTCCTGTCTGAGTGACTTCATGTCCCAAGAACTCAAGTTGTTCCTTAAAGAAAAAACACTTGGAAGGTTTGAGCTTCAAAACAGCTTCTTGAATCTTGAGAAAGACAGATTTGAGATAGTCCAAATGGTCAGTGAAGGTGGAACTAAACACTGTAATATTATTCAGGTATAAAAGTATGCAGGAGAGCTTCAGTTCATGTAGAATGGAGTTCTTGGCTCTTTGGAATGTAGCTGGAGCATTACAGAGTCCTTGAGGCATTTGAGTGGGTTCATAGAGACCTTCTGGTGTGATAATGACAGCCTTTTTTTTGGTCTTCTGGGGACAAGTCAACCTTCTAGTATCCTGATGCTAAGTCCATGACAGAAAAGAACTTTGAGCCTCCCAGTTGCCTAAGGGCATAATAGATTCTTGACAGAGGGTTGGAATCCTTTTTGTGAGAGAGTTTAGGTGGCAGTAGTCCATCACAATAAGGTGGCCTCCATCATTATTTTTAATCATTAGTAAGGAGAGCCCAAGGGCTCTGAGAGGGAGCTAAGAGTCCATAATCCAATAGTTGTTTGAGTTCTTTTGAAACCTGGGCATCTTCCACCCTGCTGCAACAGTAAGGTTTGGCACAGAAGGGAGATGCATCACCTGTATCAATCTGATGAATGACCCCTTTTTCTAGACCATAGTTGTTGGGCCCAGAGGTAAAGATGTTTTTGAACTGATCAAGAAGTTCTAATACATCTTTCTTCTGGATAGATGATAGCTGCAGGAAATCAGCAGGTGTAAACAGGGGCAGCACTTGAGGATCTTCTTATGGAAAGTTGAAGTTACTGAAGGTCCCAAAGGGGTAGAGAGAAGCCACTTGCTCTGCTCCCAATATTGTCCATGTCCCACAACTTGGCCTCTAGAAACCTGCATGGGCAAAGAGGTCAAGTTGGCTAGCAGCAGCTGTACAGGATCCTTATGAGTTTGATATAGAGTCCCAGGGCATAATTGAGGCTTTTACAACTTAAGGATTCAGGAGCGTACAACTCTAAGAACAACTTCTCTGATAACTCATATGAGATCTGAGAATCAATGACCACTTGAGAACCAGGCATAATAGTGACAGCCGCAGAAGCAAGCAAAGGGACACCTTCCTCAGCAGGATATGAAGGAGGTGGGGAGCGCATATAGGAGGAGTGATTTCTATACTTTAGCAGGAAGATGCCTGTGGGGTATTTAAGGACACAAGTTTTAAGGCGCTTGCCAGGGATGCATTAAGGTTCCTCAAAGATCAATAGGACTTCATACCCTAAGAGGGATAGGTACCCATCTTGGAGATTGATAATCTCATTGTACTCTCTAAGAAATTGAGTGCCTACCAGAAGGTCATAGCTTTTGTTCTCTAAAACAATAGCAGGGGAGGTAATGAGAAGCTTCCCAAACCTCATTGGCAGAGAAAAGTAAGTGCCAATAGCCCAAGTCTGAGCCATACCAGCAGTTTCATAAGACTGAGTATAGTTAAGATTGGGCGCCAGTTTGAGTTTATTCATCAATCTGGAAGATACAACATTGACAGGAGAACCTGTGTCCAGGATGGCCTTAATTTTTACCTTCTGGATGGATACCTCTATGCAGTTGCTGTCTTTTCTGAAGGGTGACAAGACAGCTAGAACGTCTTGTGCTGCTTCCAGTTCCTTTTCTCACTTTGCTAACATGAATTTCAAGGCAGGAATCCCCTTGTATATAGTTTTCAAAGGAAAGGATACAGTAAAAAGTTGGAAGAGGGCCATAGCTAGCTCAGCAGCTTCTTCCAAGGAGTCTAACAAGACAGGGGGTCAATGAGCTTGAGCTAGGTAAGGACAAGCCACCATGGTTTTAGCTTCAGCTAGAGCTGGGCAAGATATAGTCATGGTCTTCCCTGAACAAAGCTTTTAGGGAACCAACACTGTCTCAGGGACAGCTAGCACTGAGTATACATAAATATCTGAATCATCACAGTCAGAATCTTTGGGCTCAGAGTCGCTCAACATATCATGGAAAAGGTAAAGGAAAGTAAGGCCAGACAAAGAAGAAGATTCTTTATCAGAGGGAGGATCAGAAGGAGACAGGGGAGATCGGTCAGCAGAGAATGTCTCTGCCTCTAAGCTGAGCTCTCTTTTCCTACCTGCTATTTAAGGTAATATCTCTTTACGCGGGGGTTGGTGCAGGTTTGAAAGTGTTGCCCAATTTGATCACAATTGTGACAGCCTTTACGCTTGGATTGCCCATTAGAGCCAAGAGTCATGATACAAGTGGTGCAAGAAGTAGTTCCAGCGCTATTGACCTTGTTCTTGAAAACCACAGTCCTCCCATGAGTCATATGCATATCTTGCAGGAGGGTCTTAATACTCTTTTATGGAAGTAAGGGATGCCTTATGCGCCTTGAAGTGGAGCCACATGAGTTGATTCACCTTCAATGCATTGGAGCATGCTGTATATGCTTTCTGGGGGGTTGATTGTTGACTGGTGATGATTTTTTGTCCCTCAATATAGAATCAATCAGCAAGACTGGCCAGAATTTATTTGGGGTTGAAAGAAATATGCATAAAAGCATCTTTCTTAACCTCTAAACTAAGATCCCCACTGACTTCCTTAATAAGCAGGTGTTTCATATCTCCCCAAGTGACAATGGAGGAAAGTTTGGGGACAATCACTTATTGGCAAGTGAGATGCAGACAGGTAAGGATATGCTCTTTCTTAAGATCATCTGTGGCCCTTTGCATTGCAGCTCTGTAGATAGTCAAGAAGGCAGCAATGATAGAGGTCTTAGGATTGAAGATATGCTTGAAAGTGGGCTTATAATTGGAATAAATGGACAATAAGATGGACTGGCTGTTATCACCCTTATTGAGAAAATTGATGTGAGGGGTACCTTTAAACTCAGATTCTGCTGCAGGCTTTCTAGCCCATAGGAGCTGGAGGCTCTCCTCTAGGGTGTCTAGAGTAGAGCTGTTTTGCCCACTAATGTCCCTGGCAGTAGTGGTAACAGTTCCAAGTTCATCAACTTGTATCTGTTGAACAGTCAAGGTACCTGTAATCCCATGAACACGGGTGGATAAAGTGATAGCCTGAGATGTCAAAGGGGCAACCCGTTCATTCATTATTTCTGTCAAGTGGGTAAGGGTCTGCACTTCTCTTTCTAGTGTGCCCTGTATATCTGTAAATATTTTTTACTTTTGCCAAGTGATCTAAAGTGAGGGCACAATTGATGTGGGGTTTTTCTTCCAAACCAGGACAGCATCTGTGGTCTTTAGGGGCAGGGACCTCAGTGGCCTCAGCCTCTCCTTTGCCCTCAGATGCAGAGGGCAAACTATCCTAGTCAGAGAGGTGTTGTAGCAAATACTCTATCTCACCACACATTGTAGCTAGCTGGTCTGTCAAGGAGGTGATGCAAGGGTTGGGCATAGGATCAACTGGTGGAGGATTGGGAACAGAGGCTTGGTGTTATGTAGTGGCTTTGATTTCAGCTATGGCTTCCCATACCTTAGCTGTAAAGGTAGATATGACCTAAACAAGAGGAGCGGGAGGAGTCACTTCAATTGAAGCTACTATATCATCAACGTAGTTTTGAACCTGAAATATAGTGTTTCCTAGTGCAGTCTTATCTAAGCCGTACTGCTGGTATAGTTGTTGACCCCAAGTATCAATGTGGGCTCCAACCAACCCAAGTTGATAATTAATATGTTCTCAGAATTGATTGAGTTTGTCAACCAAGGTCTCAAAATCTTGTTGATATTTCAAGAGAGTCTATTTGATCTATCCTCAACACGTAGCTTGATGGTTGTCTAGCTCATATAGTCAATCCCTGATGTACCCTGGGAGGTAAGAACAAAGCAAGTTCAAGGAAAAGGCCAGGTACTTCTGCAAAGCCAATGAGTCATGTTGGTTATTGGAAATACATGCAAAGAGGCTATGGGTCCACTCCTGGTATGCTATGTTCTGCGCGTGATTATTGGAGATGACAGTGGCCACAGCAGACAGGAGTTGGTTCTGTGACCCTAACGCCAAATGTTGGTGGACTAAGGCGGGCTGAATAAATTGATTGACCAGCACGCCAATAGTTTCCATGGACTCTATTAGAGCAGGAGTAAACCAAAATCCAGTAGGAAGGAGTACAGATCCCCAGAGGCATAGCCAGGGCAGAGGCCAGGAATAGTATGCATTGCCACTGTGCCCATGTGAAGGAGGGAGCACGTGGCGGTACAAGCTTGATCATAATCAAGAGAGAGAAAGCTGGAAGGGGGCCCAGGCAGGACCAGGAGATAACACCATTACTATTGGTGTAGAGGAAGAATCAGTGATATCTTCCTCAAGCAGAGTACTAGAGACTTTGGGTGGTTTGGGTACTTCAGAGACAGAAGGCAAAGAACCAGCAAAGGTGCAGGGGAACAGAGTAATCAAGGGACTTGCAGTCCCTGTAGTGAGCACCATTTTGTTGTGTTTGGCTCCTGGAGACAACATCCAGGAGGACACAGCAGGAAATCTTTATAATGAAATATTTTCAGTTTGAAGCTAGCATTGGGTTAGCCTTCAGGGCAAAATTAAGGGCACATACCTTAATTTACTGGAATGAAAGAAGAGGAGTTTCTTTTGGAAAAAAATGAATAGAAAAAGCTTGAAGAATACAAAACCCACACAAATGTGGATAAACTTGTCTTTATTAGGAGAAGTAATTCTACTTAAATAGTAGACAAGGGTCAATGATCACTCAATAGGTAAACAGAGTGGCAGAGGGGTCATGTTGGGTTGAAATCATACCAGAATCAGTCAAGGACAGGTAAGGAATTCCAGAATGGGTAGACATTGATGTCAACCCATTTATAAAAGGCAAGAAATTTCCAAAGTTGAAAGCAAAACCAACCAAATCTTTGCAAATATCATTATTTGAAAGCCATATCAAAATAGCATTAATGGTGCAATTTCTGACAGAGCACAACTGCCACATCTCCTGTTTATACCCAGTTCAACTCAAGTTGTGAGGAGGCCAAGTTGTATGTGTCATCAGGCCCATCCACAGGTGGCTTTTCTGACAGCCAATATTCTGAACCCCAAGACCAGGCCCAACCTGAACCTGTGCTATATTCTGGAGACTGGGCAACTTTAGTCTCCTTCAATTTAATCCAACCATTGCACACCAATTAGTCCAATAAAATCAAGTAATGCCCAATATAAGTCCTCTCATCTCCAGTGGGCCCCATAAATAACAACTAGTAACTAATGAGATCATTGAAGAGATAATAAGCCTCAAACAAAGTGACATGACAAGCTAAAATTAACACCTACCTACAATTCACCAAGGCATTAGTAAGACGTGAATTATATGGCCTCTTGGAAATAGACAGTGCAAAGCTGATGTGACTGTATGACAGTCACTGTTAAGTATTTAGCCAAATAAATACTCCAAGATATAAAGTTACTCTGTTTTTGCTGTTTGTTTTATGTAGATAGGTTTGGCTGGAATTCTTCAGATAAAGATTCCTGAGAACTTAGTATCTATATTTAATAAAAGAACAGAAGGCAAGTTTGGCTGAATCAATCTTAGAGACTAGGCGTCTTAAAAACAATTTAATTAATTAGGAAGATTAATTAATAAATACATGAGAATATAATTAATGAGGGTTTAATTATATTGGTTAATTTCCTTGACTGTGTCAAGAAGTTTGGTTAAGGTTAATCAAAAGTAAACCCCTAAATTTGGGTTTAAAAACAACATGGTGGTGTTTTGTTTGAGGTTTGAAGCGTTTTAACAGGTTTGTAGAAGACAAGAAAACCATTAAATGTAGCAATACCTGAATAAAGGCAATGATGCCTAGGAATTCAGGTTTAATCAGCTGGCTCCCAGTTGTAACATTAATAGCTGAGTTTGGGATGCAGAATCCACAGGGTTTTGGCGCCGGGAGCTGGGGAAGCTCCATGCTGAATTGGTACATTGGGATGAATGGTGTCAGGTGACTTCTTCCCATTGTAGAATGATTCTCATAGGTTGAGAAGTATCAGTGATCTTTTAGGTAAAGATCTAGGTTTGAATGACTCAAATTCTATAGACTACGTGAGATGAATCATAGGTTGATTCAGGAACCGGAGGGGTTTTCAGCCAAACATGCCCTGAAGGGTATGTAAGCAAAACAGCTAAACTTTAATAAATATATTGTCAATTTTGACGCTTTCCCCCTCAACTACCTTTTCAATTATTATGCCTTCTTTATTACTATTTGAAAGAGAAAAATTTGGGGTGCTTTGTGTTGAGGCCACTGCAGTAAGAAAGGAAGTTCCTACCAGCTTGCTTGAGGAGGCTTGGGCAAGTCTGGAGGTCTCTAAGACTGCACCGGAGGAGTCTTTGGTGGAAGTGAAAGCGGCTTTTGAAGAACTATACTCTGATTACTTTGTAAAAGAAGGGACTCCTGCCCAAGGAAACCAAATCTATGTGTGGGATTCCTGGAACCTGTTAGTAGGATGAGACAAAATCTTACAGCAATTGAAAGCAAAAGCAAATTGTGAAATTGAGGCGTTGAGAGCACGAGAGGAAAAAAGCGTTAAAATCATGGCTCTTTGGCGGGATGACAATAAAGTGTTATCCAATAAAATCGCCTCCCTGGAGGCAAAGCTCCTCAAAGCTTTGTCCCATGAAGGTAATAGCAATAAGAGTCAAGGACAGGATAATGGCAGGATGGACTGGTTAGACCTGGATCTGTCACAGCTGACCAAGAAGCCAAAGAAGCAGGTCAACTTCCAGATCAAGGATGAATATCCTATAATGCTTGCCCTACTCCAGCAGGGCCCTTACCTCCAAATAACTGAGATATATTTCCTACTTGGGCTCTATAGAATCTTTATTGCCTGCCACACTTCACAGCTCTAGATACATGGGCTTGTTGTTGGAATTCTGGTTCCAACCAATTAGTTAGATGATGATTGCGAGGGTGACTCTGATTTTCCACACAACCCAGTGATTGGTGCCATCATTACCCGCTGCTGTCCAGTATTTTGGAGAATTTCATATTTATATCCCATTATAATTTGGTATTAAGTGTCTAAGAATATGAGAATTTGGTGGAAAAAGAACACTCCTGAAGGAAAAAAACAAGGAAAAGCAAGTGTAATAACTGTGCTGTTTTAGCAGAGTTATAAGGGGGAAGATATTTGGAAATTAGATAATATTTTTTATTTAGAGATAATGATTATATAGTTATTGTGAGCCATGGATAACAGGAAAATGATTGTGTTGATCACACAGTGAGATGGTGAAGGAGATGGTCTGATCTGGTAATGAGTCAAGTGCCAAAACAAGGTATCCACTATGAGGGATCATCATCTGTTCATGTTGATGGATTTGTAAATCCAAGTTGACTTCCTAGTTTGGCTTCAAGTGACTGGATAATTGGATTGCGGGTCACAACCCTGCTTAGTTGGAACCTTGCTGGCGGTTTGAGCCTGCTTTTTTAATGCAAGGTACAGTTATTGATGCATTCCTGGAAGCTTCCCCCAAAGGGACTTTATTTTATCAAACCACATCCAGCTAAATCAACAAATGCACTTACTGAAAATCCTCTTGAACCTGCTCAAAATATGGAGTTTTGGAAATTAAAGATTCATAATTTTTTGAGCCATCACATGGAATGTGCTGAAGTGTCAGAAAAGAATATCTGAGCATCCAGCCATGACATCTCAGTTTCCCCCTGCCGGCCATGCCAATGTACACCTGAGAGATGTGTTGTTTTACAACATTGCTGACAAGATCAGAGAACACATCCTCACAACATTCAACCATGTGTTTCTTGCTGCCCACAACTACACTGAGTTTTCCCCTTTCAGGAGGTTGCTGACATCTTTATCAAGATGGACCTCAATGCTCATAGCAGTATCCAATCATCAAAGGATATACAACTGCTCCCTTGTGAGTCCCTGGCATACAAGCCAATCAATGTGCTCCCCAAGCATGAGTATGATGTCATATGACATCAATTTCTTCAAGCCTGTCAAGGAAACCACTCCTCTGGTGCCTCCTATTGCCCCAGTCCCCAGCCTGCCTGCCTGCCAACTAGTTTACCCCCTCCACTTCCACATTTAGCCAGTTAAACCTTGCCCTTAAATATATTTTTTTAATCACACAATAAAAATTGCTTTCAATTTAATGATTTTTTTTGATTTTTTAATATATATTTAACATTAATTACAGTGATGATTGATTCTAATAATGCCATAAGTTTAATTCATCTGATTTAATAGTTATTTATTTCTATATAAGTTTAATCTTTGTGTAGCGCCACAATAAAGTGAATTTAAGAAACCACAAGTACAAAGAACTAGCCAATCAAAATAGGTATTGGTTTATGTTGTATTTGATGATTGGCTCAGATAAGTACACCTCTGTTATTAAACCCAGTTTAACTTAGTAAAATTAAGCCTTTTGACAAAAATTCTGTGTTTTCCAATTGAAACATCATCTGTGGTCAATCTGGTGCCAGGGAAGCTAGTAATTAGGTGCTAGATTCACCACAGGTTGGTGTGAAAACTAAAAAAACCTGTTCATACTTTTTTAAATAGGCTTAATTTTCTAGGTTAAACTGGACATAATAACAGATGTTTGTCTTTCCAAGTCAATCATAAAAGATGACCTGAACCAATACCAACTCTGATTGTATGGATTTTTATACCTTTAGTTTCTTGAAATCACTTGATTTTATTACCACACAAAGATTAAATTTATAATATATAAATAAGAAAACTGACATATTAGCACCTCATTATATAAAAAATCATATTGACTTTTTATTTGATTTATTCAAGAAATAAAAATTGATGTTAAGTTATTAAATAGTATCTTCCTCCATTTTAAATCTCCTACACCCCTGAGAAATAAATCATATACCAAGTAAAGCCAGCCATATCAGAAAACCATGTAATAATAGGACACAGCACATTAGGATAAAACATAAGATCTTCAAAGAAACCAGATTGACACTTGCCCAAAAAATTATGGTCTCCATATAACCCCTGAAAGTTTAAACACTTTTTTAATAAACTCTTTTTCTAGAGCATAATTAAGATAATAATATAAGAATAAATTATATTGTTTGGGGACAAATTATACAATCTTCAAAGAAACTGAATTGATATAAAATATACAGAAACTATACTGAATACTAGTATAAATTCTATACTTTAATTAAAGTTAATAAAAATTACATAATTGTTGCAACTAAACCAATTATAGTTCAGTATTTAGATTGGGAAATTTAGCATTACAAATAGAAAGGACAATAATAGGAATAAGGTGTGCTTATTTTAATAATAATACATTTTATATACCATATACAGAAGCCAAAAGTCCACAGGGGTGGCATAGTGACATGCTCCATGAAATGTTTTGGATAGGAAAAACTTGAGAGAGATCAGCATGTCAAATTGGTAGCACCCCTAATTAGGAGATAGTGCCCACAATTTGACATTGTGCTCAGATTAGTTCATACCATTATTCACATCATTGGGTGACTCTTTGAGCGCCTCATGTGTATCATGAGATAAATTGGTGGACAGGGGATAATCTTGGTCACAAAAGATTAGTAAAATCAAGCTTTTGTCTTGGCTATTGACATTAAATTTTGCTATAAATAGAAACTCAATCCATTTAAATTTCTTAAAGGTTGAGCCTACTTAAGGTGACATTATATACAGACAGACAATAAGACTCAATTATATCTATATTAATGATTCTTCTTAAAATGGTACTATACATGATAGATCTTGCTGTTAATCTATAGGGTGAATTAGTGAAATTGTTCTCACATTGTAATCACAGACATGTACTATATTTAATATGCAGTAGTTTTCAAAGCTATGGATCTAAGAAAAAATACTTCAGATTTTCTCAAAATGGACACAGATTTAAGCAAATTCCAACTATTAGTGTGAAATATACACAGATAGTTGAAATTTGCTTAAACTCAATTCATTTTGTTTAAATATGAAATATTTTTTCTTGGTGCCATAGCTTTTAAACTACTGTAAAATAAAAATTGCCAAAATCCAACCAGCTGTTGCAAAATCTTTGATTACTCCCTATTGGGAAATTAATTCCCCAAGTAACTCCCTAAATGATTCCCTGAATATTAATTAAGTTAGTGGCACTCTTTTCATTTGTCCATCTATTACAGGGATCACACATTTTGAATCCTAATAGGAACACTACTTGAACAAGCCTGATGAATGGCATGACATACATGGACAACATGTGGCTTCTCATGATACTATATAATACTCTAAACTAATACCCAATAAAGTATATTCTCTTCTTAATTTTCCCCTTTATCTTGTTTATTATACTTCCCAGAAGTATATACTTGATAGTGATAGCACAGGTAAGTTATCCACACCTACACAACTTAAAGGAAAATTTCCTCCAAAGAAAATAACCCAGAAGATGGCACTCCCCACCGGCTGGAGACAAAAAAAATAAGGTCAGGACATCCCCACAGGATTCATTGTCTTCAACAATATCCTTGTACCAACCAAACAGTAAAAATTTCTCAGTACTCAAGGAGTCCTGAACACGCTTCCAGTTCCTGAAGCAACCAAAATACCCAACATTGTATTTCAACCACTACATTTAGGAGAAATTGGAACTTTCTCAGGACTACACTGTGAAAATGTCAATATCTGGATTTAAAGCACCCAAAACAAATTTATACCGGTAGGCTACTCCTGCAAACTCTGGACAAGTGAAATTGCTTTACACATTATTGGGACTGCTTCACGTTTTATAAGCAAGTGGTTTGATCAACACCCTTGTTGCAACCAAGATTCCCCTCTTGCCTGCCAATGTATATCACAATACACAGGGGGCTCAATGAGCAGCCCAATGACGTATCTAACAACATGGATCAATCTGAAGACAAGGTCAAATTGCAGGCAATATTGCCTAATTAGGAGCGGTGCTAATTCAACTTTGCTGATCCCTGCACAAGTTATCCCTTGGCTCTGAACCTTACATAGAACTTGCCACTGTGCCACCCCCTGTGGCCTTGTGGCTTTTCCTCATAGTATATTAGTCACAATACCAATTAATAAACCTTATCTTATTCTATTCATTCTTGTCCTTTCTATTAGACTGTTGTCTCCTCCAATCAAATACTGAACTATCATCAGTTCAGTTTCAACAGTGGTAACAAAAGTAGGTTCTCAACCTACCTAAAAGAAAATTCCCCCAAGAAAAGACGGAGTACAGGCCATAGGCTACTCCACACCAGGAAAACTTCCTCTCTAATCCCAATGGGGACATTCCTGAGAGATATGTTATCTACCAGGACCATTTGATACTCACAAGCGTGTACAATTGTCTCTGCCTAAGGCAGTGTGTTGCTATTGTCACACCATCACAGTTGAACCTCTTGCAACACATGCTGAACCTCCAGCTTGAATCCTTACGGGTGATGTGAAGGGGGCCAACATTTTCAGTTGGCTTCACTCTACAGATACCTGCCTCTGAAATTGTCAATTACCTAAGCCCATGTGGATTACAATCTTCTAGGCGCCTTACAGGGCCTGTTGCAGTATGCTTCACCAACTGGGCCAGCCAAGAACACAAAGTTACTTAGGCCACCTTCAGGGACGCCACAAGATCACACTACAGTGAAAACTTCTTGCCTATTTTATTAGGAACACTTCTGCTTGCTATTAAAAAGACAGGTAGTGTTCCTGAATACCTTTCAGCCTGGCAGCAAGCACTTGTCTCCGCCCCCAAAGCCATCATTGACAGGAATGTAATGCTACTCACCCTCATTTGCAATGGGTCAAAGCCCCACATCTGTAAATGGGTCCCTGTAAGATGCTGCACCTCTATTGAAAATTGCTACAAGGCAATTGTAGAGGCTAACAATCAGGACTCAATGGGATTCCAAAGGTTCAATGATGCCCCCTCCCAACCTTTTCATGCACCTGATAGCACCCACAATCAAGTAGGCTGCTGCAAATCCTGCCAACAAGAGAATGGGGTTAAGCGCCCCCACAAGGGGGAGATTTGGTTGGCCCAGATCAAGGACTTTGGAGAAGCCTGGGGGTTGTAGATACAAGAGGTTCTGCAGCCCCGCTTGACTCACATTCCCAATCTCTCCTTGCCAAGAGCCCCTGCAACTACAACGTTCACAAAGTAGAGACTCTAGATGTATTCCAAGTTTACAGTGATGACCCTACCCTCCAAACCAGTCATTTATTCAATAAAATCACCTGCTTGTCCTTCCCCTTTTGTTTCTGTGGGAACAACCACAAACTTTGGTAGACACTGGGGCCAATCACACCATAGTCAACCAGTAATTTGCAGATTCTCAATAACTAGATCAATTACCTAGTCAATTCAAAGCAGTGCATATGGCCAACTCCCGTAGGGTAGCCATCACTCATGAGACAGTGCCCTTCTCTGTGAGAATGGGGAACATCCAGGTTAAGATCTCTGGGCCAATTATGGCAGGGCTTAGCCACAATGTCATTTCTGACCTTGAATAGCTCAAACACAACCAACCCTATATCAACTGGGACACCTCTGTGATCACACTCAACCAAAAGGGGTGGGCTTCCAGATCTACCCCCATTTAAATGAACAGATTGCTTCACAACACCGTTTTTGTCTGTCTCACAGAGTCTGGCTCATACAGCTTCAAGGAGGGAAAGCTGAAATTTAATCAGTGTTCAGTGAAAGTCATTTGCACTGAACCCACAACACCCCCCCAGAAACACCATCACCCCCAGCACTAGTATCACTTCTTGAAGAGTACATAGGAATATTCAGCAAAACACTAGATTATATCTCCCCTCCAAGAGAAACACAACATGCTGTCCAGCTACAAGGGCCACTGCCAAAGGTACAACCCCTTAATTGTTTGATGCCCAAGGAAGACAAAAATCTTTGTCAACACCTCATGGACACGCTTGATAAGGGCTTCATCTGCCCATGTCTCTTGCCATATGAGGCTGTAGTCTTCTTTGTAGCCAAGAAGAACATGTCCCTTTTTATAGTAAACAACTACTTCAACTTAAATAAGGTGACAGTCAAGAACAAGTATCACCTGCCACTAATTGACAAGCTGTTTGACACGCTTGAGGGTGCAAAGATCTTTAGTAAGATTAATTTAACCTCAGGGTACAATCAGGGTTGCATTGCGCCAGGGGATAAGTCAAAAACTGCCTTTCACACACACTACAGGTTGTTTGAGTATTGTGTCATGAACTTTGGAATGATCAAAACTTTCTCCACATTTGCCATATTGATGAATAAAGCCTTTGAAGACCTGATTGGAAAATGTGTTGTTGTGTATCTTGAAAACATTATTGTCTTAATTCAAGACTAAACAACACATCTCCAACACCTTTACGCTGACTCAACATCCTTTGTAAATATCAGTTAAAGGACAAGCCTTACAAAGGTGAGTTCCTTTGATTGGAGCTTCTATTCCTGGGGCATACCATATCTGCCCAAGGGATAAAGCCCAACCCTGACAAAATAAAGTCAATCACCAGCATGCTACCTCCCACCAATGTGGGTCAGGTGCACACCTTCTTGGGCATGATTGCATAATAGCAAAAGTTCACCCCCAACTGCAGAGAACTGATAGCACCTCTCACCAAGCTCCTAAACACCAAGCAGCGCTTCCACTGGACACCTTCCAGAGACCAAGCCTTTGAGATATTGAAAAAAAGACTTACAAATAAACCTTTATTGCAATTTACCAATTGGAATCACCAGTACAAACTTGAGACTGATACCTCTGACAGGGTCATAGGAGGCTTGCTAAGAGTAGAAAACAATATGGGTACCTTCCTTCCTGTGGCCTACAAATCCAGGAATCTTACCAACTCAGAGCAATATTATCCCATACACAATAAGGAGTTATTGGAAATTGTGCTTTGTGTTGAGAAGTGGCACTGTTATCTGGAAGGAGCCATGTTTCCACCCCAAGTCCTGACATATCACAAATTTCTTCAGTATTTCAACACTCAGTCACACTTGATACAGCATCAGGCAGGATGGGTCAAGCATCTGTCCCTGTACCAGCTACACATCAAATAAAAACCTGGTAAAGAACTTATCAAAGCCAACACTCTCTCCAGGATGTATGTAGCGTCCATCACAAGAGATGACAGCTTAGACCCAGACTGGTCCATGTTCTGTGTAAGAGAGGGGGGCTAAACTAACTAAGTTTGGCTCCTATCCTGGGGGAAGAATCTACAAGAACACTATCCAGTGTAAGACTGATATGGCCACTTGAAGAGGCGTCCACAGAAAAGACACAGAGGAAAAACAGGGGAAGTAAGAGTCTAAACCTATCAAGAAGATCCCACCAAGTAGCAAGGAGTGCGCTTGGGATTGTACACAAGGGGGGTCTTTTTTCTCCTCAGGAACAGTAGGCTTTTTTCACAGAGAGGTAAGGCTTAGGGGGGTCCAAATTCCAGGGGGTCTGATAAGCAGCCTCAGAGGAGAACACTTTGAGATTGTCACATGTGAGGGTCTTGAAAAGATTCTCACTGGTCACTAGGTCTTGGGCTTGATTGGGAATATTGTCAAACACGTTTAGGAGGTGGGCAGGGTTGTCCCCCACATGGTAAAGGGAGGAGGAGATCTGATTCCACAGATCTGGAGTAGTAGTCCAGATCATCACCAAGGTTGATACCAGGGTGAAAACCACAAATTTTAAGAGAGAGGCCAGCATTTTTCAAAGACCTAGCGGGTTTTAACACCTTTGAAGCAAAAAACAGGTTTATTCTGAACTGCAACTAAAGATATAGAGTGTTTGAACGTCAAAGAAGTAGAGAAGACAGCAAACTAAGCTATACACTTTAAAGTCAATTAGGAGACACACTTGAAGCTGTATGAATAAGCCTAGACAACAACAAAGCAAATGGGTTACAAAATCAAAATTAAAGAAGGTAATTATATATATTTAAATACTAATATTAGAGTTCAAGTAAATTTTTCAAAAAACAAGGCAGTAAGCAACAACAGATACATTAAATATAGCTTTAGGGACTTTGAAGAAGGTGCCAGAACCCAGAAGAGACACAGGGGAAAGAGAAAAACCAAGCTTAAAATAAAACAAGTCAAGAAGCATAAGACACCAATAGAGTGTCCCAAAACCAAAACTTTGAAATATATAGTATCTTAAACTTTAATTGATAATAATGAGCAAGCAGAAAACCAGAAGTCCCCTGTCTTGCTTTAAGACACTAGGTTTGAATTGGGAGGTCACCTGATCTCAGTTTGACACTTGATTGACCAGAGTAGATTTTTTCCAGGAGTTTCAGGAGGTTTAGATGGTTTCTCATCAATTTCTAACCCAACCTCCGATTTTCTGATGCCTATAGGACCCTTCAGAATGCCATTAAATCCAGTCTGAATGGAATTTAGTGAATTGGCAGAATCACTACCAGATTGTTTAGCCTTCAATTGTTTTATATGAGGGTAAAACCAAGCCAACAAATAGTCCAAATTAATCAGGTCATCCTCTCAAGTAGGGACAAAATTCAGGACATTGGTATTTACCACCTGGGAAGTATATACCAACACAAATTTCTCATCAACTGTGTGGTCTAAATTCTCAAGGGAATAAAGTGGTTTGACTGAGTTTTGAGCTGTTTTCTTTGTACATTGGAGGAAAACAGTCATATACAGGGCCAAAGGGGGAGTAACTTTACACTCTACCTGCGCCCTGAGGCCACCTGTTACAAAGGCCTCAACTCCATGACTGTTTCAAACTGAAGGATAACAAAAGCCAGCTCACCACTGATGCTGGCAATATCTGCCATTGGGCAGAGACAGATGAAAAGCCGCCTTACATTCCCACCACACAACAAGGGGACACCATCCTGAACTACCACTGCACCTTAAATCATGTCAGAGGACGTAACCTCTTCAAAATCATGAAGTGTAAGGTCTGGTGGCCCCTTATGCACCAGGATATCCTGGACTTATTTGAGATGTGTGTTTTGTGTGAAAAGAACATGTCCAAACCTTCCTCACCCAAGTCAGTTCTGCCTGTCAAAGCCATGGAACCCTTCAAACAGTGGGCTCTTGACATTGTAGGGCCCCTACCTGAAGAAAAGCTGGGCAAGAAATAAATCATCACAGCAATTGACTACGTGACCTGCTGGCCAGTGGCATGATTGACAACAAATCACATTGCCACCACCATCACTTGGTTCATTGGCAAGGAGATTGTGGCGCGCTTTGGACGCCCCAAGTGTCTCATCACCAATGGGGGACATGAGCTTGTTGGGCATGTCATGAAGGTGTACTGCACTAAGAATTCCCTTCAACAAATAGTCACAACTCCATACCATCTGCAAGCCAATGAATGTGTAGAGAAATTGAATGGTTTTCTATCCAATTGATTGCCAAACTCTCACAGGAGCACCCAAATAATTCCTGGAATGAGCATCTCCCCACTTCTCTACTTATTCTACAGGCCAGGATCAATTGTGGTACAGGTTTCAGACCCAGCTTCTTGGCCTTTGGGACTTCTGATGGTCTGACGGGGGTGGAACAAGGAAATTTACAGTCCAGGGTGACTGGGAAACCTCCCCTTGTAACTACCCCACCCTAAGTCAATGGTGTGCCAAAGCTTGCAACATAGAGCAAGATCAAATAAAGGGAGAAACTAAGCATCTTGTAGCAAGGTATGCTGTGGGTGATCCTGTCTACGCTCTTTACCCCAACTCTGTAAAGCTTAAATCCAACTACCTCAGGCCTTTCAAGATAGCTGCCTCTACAATAGACACCCCTACCAGCTCAAAGATGCCCAGGTAAACACCAAGGCCCTCCACCATGATTGCTTGCGCCCCTGCTGTGTCATTTCCACACAAAACTCTTTGTTTGTAACTTTCCAAACTTCCAAAGGTTTCAATCCTGATGCCTGGTAACAAGCAGGGGAAAAGGGGGTGTTGCAACTGAGTTTCCCTCATTGCCTGCCAATGTATCTTAAAATACACAGGGGGCGCTCAATGAGTTGCCCCAGGACGTATCTAATAGCATGGACCAATCCAATGACAATGTTGAATTGTGAACTTTATACCCTAATTAGGAGTGCTGCCAATTTGACTTGTTGATTCCCGCACAAGTTATTCCACAACTCAAACCTTATATTGAACCTGCAGCCCCTGTGGACTTTTGGCTTCTCTAACACTATATCATTTATGATATTCCTCACTAAACTACATCTTATTATCATTCTTGTACGTTCTGTTGTAATGCTGTCTTCCCCAATCAGACACCAAACTATCATTGGTTGAGTTGCAACCCCAGCCTCTACTGCAAGTAAAGGGGGTTATCTTCCACCCCCAGGTCAAACATGCCACCCTGGGCTGCCCAGCAAAGCTCAAAGCATCCCATCCTCCACCACTCCTGTATCTAGCTGTAGGGCCTGGCGGGGCCAAACCTCCAACTCCCTTTGCCAGCTTGGTAGCTGGTACCCTGCCCAGCTATCCTCCTCTCTGTTACTTGGTCTGAGCCTTACTGTGACAGTCCATATGCTTGGTGGTTTGCAGGCGGGGCTAATATTGGCCTTGTAAAGATTTGGTTGATTGTTGAAGGTAGAGGCCTAGTAGGGAATGATGGCTACTAGGGAAGGTAAGACCTAGCCAGTAGGAGTAAATACTACTAGAGGCAGATGTTGTCTTCACCCAGCAGAAGATATTGGCTACTGTGAGCTAGAGGTCCTCACCCAGAAGGGAACTGTGGCTGCTTGGGGTGGGGAGTGAACCAGCCTGATAGGTAGTGTGTGCTACTCAGGCTGGAAGATGTTTATACCCTGGTGGGTAACATGGGCTGCCAGGGCAGAAGTGTATGCCAGCATGGTAGAGGTTTTGCCTACCAGGGCTATGAGTTTTGGACTCCTGGTAGATAGCGCTGGCTGCTAGGAAGGGGATGAGCTTTGAGAGTTCTAAGTATCTTGATACGCTTACAGGATGTCTGTGAGCAAACATCCTATCTAACAGACTGGTAGGGTTTCCTTGTTTATGCCCCTATGAGAGCTTTGGGGAGAACCCAAAGTGAGCATTGGAGGGCATAGATTTGCTCAGAGGTGTCACCAAGGCGGTTTGCTTGGGGAAGCAAGTTGCAGAACTTGTTGTAGTCAGGCCTCTGGGAAGTGAAGCTGATTACTTTGCGACTGAAAACCCAGATTTAATCACCAGGGTGAGTAAAAACAACACATAGACGTTGATCTATGGTTGAATGGCCTAAGTGGAGTGCCACTTGCAAGGCCCAGTCAAACGCCAGTTCAATGTAGACTCATGCCTGGGTCTACAGGTTCTGGTAACAGGAACTGAGATAAAGAACCAAGGTGGTTAACGGAATTAACAGAGAAGACTAGTGAGAGGAACTGTTTGATCAAAGAGAAGGCTATTTGAAGGACTGTTGGTTCATATTGAAGTTTGGAACCAAAAAGGTTCATTGTGCAGGTGGAACTACGATGGTTCCTAGTGAGGATAAGTGGAAGGGCTCAAAGATCATGATGCAGAAGTAGCTGATCATGATAAAGATGTAGCCAGAGGACTGATAAGCTGTTTGAAGACTGGAATGAGCTGCTTGGAGCCTGGAATAGGCTGTTTGTTGACTGAGATGGGCTGATTGCTGGTTAAGTTGAAGAACTGGAAGATGTGGTTTAAGAACTGGTTAAAGGACCAGAAGATGATAGTGCAGGACTAGCTAAAGAGCTAGAAGATGACTTAGAAAGACACCAGAGCTGAGGATACAGTAGCCAGGATGTTTGTTTTAGACTCTTGGAAGTGTAGATGTTTGTAGGAAAAAAGCAGTAAAAGAATTAATTAATACTGCCAAAAGATATGATATAAAGATGAAATTAATTATCATATAAATAAAAGAAAGGAAAGAAGAAATAAGTTGCAGTGTTTGAACTGTAGATTTATTGGAAGATGATTGAGTGGAATGGTGCCAGAGTAATGGACCAGTTAACACTTTGATTCACAAAGAGCCGTCAATTTGAGCGGTTTGTGCAGTGGAAATTGATTTACTAGTTGGATCCCAATGAAACTTCAGAAATGGTCTATTTTTGCGCTCTGCATTCATTGGTTGAGTTCTGGAAGGTTTCCTGATGAATATGATTGGATGAAAGCCAAAAGCTTAAAGTATAAGCGAGGAAATAGTGAATTAATACTTTAAGCTTTTGAGAAAGTAAGTATGTAAGCTTAAGTTATTATAAGAAAAAGTGAGCGGCAATGGTTTAAGCTTTTGAAGAAATCCATTTTGAAGGAGGAACCATTGGGAAAAAATTATAAGAAGGAAGCTAGCTGGAAAGTTACAAGGTCTTTTCAAGTCTTTTCTGGGTCTTTTGAGTTTCTGCCAAGAGGTTTTTGGAAGCCTTTTGATTGCCAGCAGGAGCTTGGTTGGACTAATACAAGTGAAATACCAAGGCCACTAGAGCTATAAAGAGAGCTGAAGCCCAAGATAACGGAGCAGGAGCCTAAGATTAAGAAGCTGGAGCTTGAAATAAGGAGCTGGATCCTAAGCCCGGCACACAAGTCTAATTCTAAGGCGCAGGAGTCCAAGTTTAAGGTGCAGAAGTCTAAGTCTAAGGTGCAGGAGTCCAAGACCAAGTACAAGGAGTCCAAGATATTGTTGGAGGACTCCAAGTATTGGTAAACCCATATTGTTTCCTTGACACCCTGGGCCATATACCAGAAGGTTTCTAAGGGAATCTTCCTTCTGAGAGTGAATAAAAGCCCATTTCAACCCCTATACATATTTCTGAGATACATTTTCCCTTACTAGAGAATGACACCCCCTTTCAGCCAGTCCCTGGCTATGACCCAGGACACACTTTGGGGGCTGGTGGATAGGAACCCCACACTTACCCAGTGGCCACCACCACCCTTATGAATCTCAACTCCTGGCATCTGGCCTGGGTCAGGATTGGGCAGAGCAGCAGAGATAGTCAGATAAACTGTCCCCCCTCCAAGCACCCAGGTGTCAAAAGCCAACTGTCAGCTGGTTCAGCAGGCAGGCACCCCACTGACATGGGGGTTCAACCACCACAGATGGGGTCTAACTTCACAATGCAGGCAAACAGTTTTCCTAATAGGGTCCAAGGCCTGTTGGCAGGTACCATAGAGTTGACAAGGCCAGTAGATGTAACATAGAGGACCCCAAACAGCTGGATAGAGATTGTATCAGCAGCAGTCTTGTGTTCCTGAGGGTGGGGGGTCAAGTGTAGGGATTAGGTTGGCTTGAGGGAATACTCAGAGGGGTATGCTGGGGGTAGGAAGCTACTGGAAATTGGTGTAATCTGAGCAACTGATTCTGGTAAGCGGTAGGCCTGGGTTGGAGGGATTTTTGGGTGGATGTAAAGGGGCTGAGAGTAAGTACAGGATAGCTTGGGAGAACCAAAGGCCCATAGCACTCTTATGGCCAGACCGTCCTTAACACCTTCCCAGCAGCTCCAGGGTATAAGTATGCCCATCTGCCATGAAAAGCTTTTGCTACTCCCTTTAGGCCAGGTGCTGGAGTCTACCCGGGCTTAGAAATCCTGGTGGTGGCAACTGGTGGTGATGTGTTATTGGCTGAGCTGGGATAAAGAATTTTGGCTTCCAACTTAGCCTTAGGGAATTTGCCATCATCCTGTAGCCCCTGGCCACAGAGACAGGGGTTAGATTTGGTTCTGATTTTGTGACCCCTCATGGCCAGAGTGCTGACGGGTTCAAAGAGAAACTGTCCAATTCTGGGCAACAAATTGCTAGGCCAGGAAGGCCCCCGTCCAGACAAAATTTACAAGTGACCAGTGCTTTGTTAGCCAGGATCAAATGATTATCCCAAAGTTGTTTGGTCCCTGGTCAAATTCTACCAATATGCCGGCTGGCAGTACCTGGTTTGGGTCCATGACCTGCAGGCTGGCGGTTCCTAGGAATTTGGGATTTCAATAAAGGGATGGGCTGCTGTCCCTTTGCTGGTGAGTGGTGGTTTGTCATTGGGATCAAATTCCCAGTCATACTGACAGGAAACCGTCTCTTTGATGGCCAGCAGGCAAATTTCACTCATGACAGAGGGGGTCAGCCCAGCAGCATTTATACAGTTGACCTTGGCTGGGAAGCAGGCACCAGTTAGGCAGGATGGGTGGGGCCTATATGGCCATAGGCTCAACTCCAGGGAGAAGATAGTCAGCCTCATCCCCTCCCAGGGGTTGCCAACCTCTGCCAGTGCAGGGCTGGCTGGAAGCTGGCCAGGCTACTTCTGAGTACCCCCAAGCGGGTCAGAAACCTTGTTCTCTGCCTTGATTTTGATCCAATTTCCAATATCCAGAAGAGTATCTATGGATTTGCTCCAATAATTTGGGAGACAAGATTGATTGGACCATCCCCATCCTAGGATGGGTGCCCAAGGAGACCCAGGGGCGGGAAAGGGAAGCCTGAAAAGAAGAAAAGCTTCTAAGAATCAGGGATGTTGTCCCATATCAAATGTGGATAGTGGATGTATAGGGGTGGGCTTGGGCTTATGCTCTTGTAAAGCCCTCTGGGGCTCCCTGAGATGGCTACTTGTTTCCTTGCCAAGACCCTGGCTGACCCTCCAGATGTGTTTGGATCTTCATTGTCCTGTAAAATAGAGGTGGCAAGGAGGCCAAAGACCCTTCAATTGCTTGTCTACCGTACTTGTAGTGAGAAAGAGGGGGAGTTAATTACTTATATGTTGTGCTCCAACATCATCCACACATCACTGCTGCTCAGGCTGCCTTTGCTCCCTCTGTTATATACTTTGAAACTTGACCAGTCAGGGTGTTTCAAGGAGCACACTTGTGATGATCCACATGTTTGGTGGTTTGCAGGTGGGGCTTATGTTGGCCAAGTGAAAGTTTAGTGACTGTTGTTGAAGAAAGCTGGCTGGAGGACCAGAAGATGATGGTGAAGAACTAGTGGTCTGGAGAAATGAGCCAAGATTTTGCCAAATTGATTTGCCAAAGTGAGAAGATGTGGAATATTTTGCCTTGGTTTAGTATGAAAATCAAGAAGGAATGTGGATAGAAGTTTGGGTAAGATATTTATTTATTAAGTTCCTAGGATAGACAAAGGTATGTTGCTATGAGAGCAAGATACAAGGTTGTTTTGGTGGGACGTTTTCCTTGGATTTTACTATATTTGTAAATATATGGGGAAAATGTTGAAGAGGTCCAGAAAAAACAATTTAAATAGTATTATACTATTTAAATGGGTTTGGGTTGAATGCAGGAAGAAATGGTGCCAGAATAATGGACTGGTTAACGCTTTGGTGCGCAAAGAGTTGTCAATTTGAACAGGTTGAGCTGTGGAAATGATTTTCATAGTTGGATCCCAGTGGAACTTTAGAAATGGTCTATTTCCGCGCTCTGCATTCATTGGTTAATTTCTGGCAGGTTTTCTGATGAAAATGATTGGTTGGAAGCCAAAAGCTTAAAGTATAAGCAAGGAAATAGTATATTAATACTTTAAGCTTTTGAGAAAGTAAGTATGTAAGCTTAAGTTATTATAGGAAAAAAGTGAGCAGCAATGGTTTAAGCTTATGAAGAAAGCCATTTTGAAGGCGGAACCTTTAGGAAAAGGACACTATACAAAGGTGGCTGGCTGGAGAGTTACGAGGTCTTTTGACGGTCTTTTTAGAGGTTGTTCCAGGTCTTTGAGAGGTCACTTCTGGGTCTCTTGAGTTTCTGCCAAGAGGTTTTGAAAGCCTTTTGATCACCAGCAGGAGCTTGGTTAGAGCTGAAGCCCAAGATAACGGAGCAGGAGCCCAAGAATAAAGAGCTGGTTCCTAAGCACAGTGTGGAAGTTTGATTCCAAGGAGCCGGAGTCCACATTTGAGGAGCAGGAGTTCAAGTCTAAGGGGCAGACGTCCAAGAATTAGGTGAAGGAGTCCAAGACCAAGTACAAGGAGTCCAAGATGTTGTTGGAGGACTCCAAGTATTGGCAAATCCATTTTGTTTCCCTGACCCGCCGGGCCGTATACCAGAAGGTTTCTAAGGGGATCTTCCTTCTGAGACTGAATAAAAGCCCATTTCAACCCCTATACATATTTCTGAGATACATTTTCCCCTTACTAGAGAATGGCAATCCCTCCCAGCCGGTCCCTGGCTACAATCCAGGACACACTTGGGGACTGGCAGACAGGAACTCCACAACACTGTATAAGATAAAGTGGTTAATTGATCATCTGGAACTGCTCCAATAGGGTAAAGGCTGGCCTGATCAAGAACACCTCTTCTCTTGAAAGGTGGTACGGCCAGTTTGTGACCAGGGTCAGGAGTATAAAGAAAAAATCTAACAGGAACTTGGTTTGCCTCATGACTCAGCAGACTATATTTTACCCCTTCAAGATGAGCACAATGAGCAAGTATGACTCCTCAAGTAACTGAGCTGTGATCAGGTACCTGGATATGTGCAAGCTGGCCCTTGCCTACTATCCCAAGGGTATGAAGATTGCCATTGCTGATATATATCTGGTGCTACTTCAACTGATATCTAGTATATTTTTTGGGAAATTCTCCAGGTTTTTTGTATACTATGCTTTTTATAAAACAGGGCTATTGTTTTCTTTACTTTTCTGGTATTTTTATAGGTTGTGTAGGGTAGGTTACAGTTGGTAGAGCTGAAAACCTCCTTTTGAATATCCTGGCGTGTGAGCTTTGGGTGACCCAGCTCCTTATAGCTAACTGGATCTTCATTGTAGATCCCAATCCCTAGTGTTGGGTTTAGTTCAACCATGGCGTGGAAATATAGTTGCAAAGACTGTAAACTGTCACAGATCATATATATTCAGATCACCCAGTGGATAGTTGAAGAAAATTTGGTATCACATTTCTCTGCAAAGGCTCTGCAAATTGATGTAACATCAGTTTCTTTAACGGTATCCTGGTAAGATTGGTTCACCCTCCATTTACTTCCAAGTTGGGGTACTTCACTTCCATGGCCACCAAATGGTGAGCCTTCACAGAGGTATAGGAAACTTAAGTTCTTCCCTAAAATAAATATATAATTCCTTGGTTTATTTCTTTAGGTCTATCTGTAGCTGTTACAAAGTGCAAAGCTGCTGCAGGGATAACCGTCAGCATTTAAACTGTCTACATGTAACATCCTTATATCAACAATCTCAAATTTTATTTTGGCTTTATTGTTTACAATTTCACTTAAAGTTTGAAAATTAACATCAAATTTAACTTTTTTTGTTAGGAACAATTGTTTAAGGTAAAAAAACCAATAAATATATAATGATAATACAGAAGTATTCTTTGGGAATTGTTGACATAGAGGATGTTACATGTAGACTGTTTAAATGCTGATGGTTTCCCCTGCAGCTATTCATGTAGTATGTACTTGATCTGGCAGGTGGCATCCATCCTGGCAAGTTTCCCAGGCTATTCCTAACTAGTGCTATTGACATTTATTGTTCCTGGGTAATAGTATTTGGCTATTGGTTGGTATGCCTTGATAATTTAATTTTACATTTAAATGGCCTTCATGACCATGCTGGCTAGGGTTAAGGTAAGTCCATCTAGGTGATACCAGCTGGTTACCTTACTTTTGAGCAGTGTTGACCTGCCTACTTAACTCCTGATTGGGCTATTAATGACCAGTGTGATGAATGTACATCTTACCCTCACTCACCCATGAGGTGAAACATGGGGGTATAGTTCTGTCAGTTAACTGGGATGATCCTGATTACTACTGGATGAAAAGTAGTTCAGTTTCTTCTCAGGTCCCTTCCCCATTCCTGCACAATTGTTTATGTGCAGGAATAATACAAGTATATAATGAATCTCTTCCTTCACAATAAACATATATTTTACCCACACTACTTTGCACTTCAAGCTTGATCTTAATTTTCTAATAAGACTCAAGATTTTAACCAGACTCTATTAGACTCTGTTTTTCTTGTTGCCTTCACTACTTCAGGTAACAAGACAATCTCCCTGCTGTGCTAAAAGTTTAGAGTTAGTGCCCTAGGCTTGATTTAAGTGCTTGCTACTGTCTCCTGCAAACCGCAGCCCAGTAGAAGTAGTTCTTAAGCTTCTCAGGAAGAAGCTCATTAGAGGTCCCTCTCACTCTCCTCACCAATTTCCCATGAGTATCACAACTGGGGTATAAAATTTGAATTGGCCAGGATGGCAAAGATGGGATATTTTGGAGGCTGTGGATCACCCAGCTTAGGGGGGCAAGGTTTCCTGAAGGGGTTCAAGGTAGGAATTAATTGCATCCCTAGAGACAGCTGGGTCACCCTCTTGTATCACCTGGGAACTTTGGGCTGGACCGTAGGGGTGTGGCAAGGATATCCATTGAATGAAACGTGAAATGTTTTTAGTTTCATGTATCATCCCTTTATAAATGTGAGAGTTTATTTAAATCAATGGTAATATATATGAAGGGTTGAATCCTAAATACGTATAGAAAGCTAGAATTTAGATAAATTCTCTACTAGTGGTTTAATCTAGGGCCCAAGTTCACCAGAATATGTTGATACCGGATCCCACTGAAATCGGCCCCAGAATCAACAAGTAACTGGAATATACATAAAAAATAAGATACGATATCTGATCGCTGCAATCCTACCCGGATATACAAATAACCAGCTGATCAATGGACCTGGGATGCAGTTCTCTTTGGTAAAAGTAAGCGATATCTCGGAAATGGCTAGCTTTAAGGACAGTTCAATAGCTTTAGATTACTAATGGTATTTATAGTTTAAATCAATTGCTATATACAGTAAAACACTTATTGAAAATATTACTAGTTGTACCTTATCGAAGCTTATCTTCGGAATGCTATGAATCAATTGTCCAAATATCTCATCTATGAATGTAGTTGCTGGTGTGAAATCTTGACAGGTTGTCTATCACATGATTGGATTCAACGTCTATAATCCAATCAGATAAGGTCTGATGATGGGTGAAATATGACTAGCTAATCATACCCAATCAACCTAATTTCCCAGCAAATGCTCCTTCAAAAAGAAGGATACCACCCAATATTCATCAAACGCATCATTGATAAATACCAAGTGGGTATCGTGTAAGCCTTAAAGAGTTCTTTTGGGTAGATATTTTACCGCTAAAGAAGAAGCTATGATATATCTTGGGGTGCAGTTTAGTCTCCACAGTTTTTACCTAATGAGGATATAGATAAACAGATCCTTCTTGAGCCAAGCAAATAGAAGCCTGGTAGTCTGGAGTAGCTTTCCGGAATGCCAAAGTGGATTGGGGTTGAAACGTGAATGAATGCTGGAGCATGGACCTTTAGAAGATCCATTAGAATCTATGTAGATGATTCCAGTTCTATGTTTGATTTGAAAAAATGGATCAATAAATTGAATGGGTTTGATGTCCCATGCCTTTTGTCATTGTTATTTAAGTATCTTAATCTTGATCCTGGAGGATACAAACTTAATATGGATATACAGGGCTCCGGTTCAAGATATAGCGATCTGGGATGTCATTAAGTAAGCGTACATAAGGAATCATGTGTAGTGACTAAATAAAAGAGGTTTAATTAAAAAGTAATAAATATTGTAAAGTTTAATTTTCATGATGATGGATGGAATGTATGTAGAGAGATGAAAGGAATGCTGATCCAGAAAGTTAGCAGGGCATGGATTGAAATGGCATAATGTACCAATAAAGCCAAGTTAAGGAGCCATCGTTATAAAATAAAATAAACTAGGGTATTTTCTGGAAGAGGTCCTATGTAGAAAGGATATATATAAGAATGGCTATAACGATCTTAGGGGGGAGTAAAGCAGATGGGTGAATATTAGAGTTATTATATGTTAATATATTTGGGAACAAGTGACTTATCATTTGAAAGATTGATGTGGGAATATCAAGGGAATTATAAAGATATACTTTACAATGCTTTGTTATTTTATTTCCTTGAAGAAGAGAGAAAGTAGGATAGATTGGGAATGGAATCATCGGGGTAAACGGTAACCGACATTGCTTGTGGTTTCTTTGGGAGGAGCTTCAAAGAGGGAAAGCAAGTCTTCAAAAGTTTTCATGGTGGGGTTGGGGTGGTTTCGGCCGTTAAGGTAGGCTTGCTTCAAGTCAAGGGAGTCGCTTGGCTGCTGGAGGTGTTCTTCAGAAGGTGTGGAATAGCTGGGGGACATTTTTGGCATCGCATTTGGGGCAGCGAATGCATTTATAGCTTTGCAGCACAATCCAATTGAACTTGGCCAATTAAAATCCAGCATCGTACTCTATAGTAGAATGTTTAAGATCCTGGATCAGTATGACGTTAAATGAGCTTCTTTCAGATCCAGCGACATGGTCCTTGCTAAGTGACTTTTATAAATAGTTTATTGTTAAATTAACTCAAAGAGTTGTTGTTTACACGCATTAAAATTTCGAAAGCTGATGGTTCATGTGAAAAAAGGTGCCCTGTAGAATGGAACACGGCTCCAGATTTCTACCGCAGTCCCACGAGGGTTCATTTAGGTTTAGGATTTATAGAGATTTGAATAAGGAATTCAGGTTCAAAGTAGATCTACGGTTTAGGGATCTGCTCGGGTTGATATGAAACTATAATCCAGGGACTTAAATGGAACATTGCAAAACATTTCATTGGCGGAGTTTTAAAATTTGAAGATCACCTCAGACGAATGAAGTAAGCTTAGATGTATAGCTTCACACGTGCCAAGCGATATGTTCCATACCTGTTCCACAGCAAGTATAAATGCCATCAAACCTTTAAAACCTATTCAGAATGTTACCCATCCCCAAAACCCAAGCCAAGGACCAGGCCACCTTACCCATCGACGATATTTACGGGTTGAAGCAGGCGTACCTCGACGGGCGTAAGACATCCCTCCAGGGCAGCTTCAGAGATACCGTCGCTGAACTCCTCGAGCTAAAAGCAATCCAAACCAACGAGAACCCTTCATCATCCAAAGTTCATCCGCAATACTGATTATCACTTGACTCCATATCTAACTGATCTAAGCTATTATTAATATAGCACTGATTCATCACCAAATCATTTCCATTGATTAACCAGATGTAGTGAGCTTCTTATAGAATAACTATCCTTGGTCTTAAACCAATAGCTAATTTTATACTGATAAATTTAAATATTGAAAAATAACCATTTGTTATAAATGTAACATCATCTCTTTCAAACTATAGAAACACTGTATCAAGGATACACATCTTTCCAGAGTTGTTTAAAAATGGTCCCATTTTCAAGACTTCTAACTCTAGCTACTAACCATCCCAAGAATCAATTCCAACTTTAGATATTGGACTAACGAGGTTCCCAAATTTATCTATTGCTAATTAAAGTATATAATTTAGTTAATTGCCGACTGTAGAGTATTAATATAGCCTTTCCACAATAATTTATGTCGCAACATCTTCAATTACGCCCTCTCGGGGAATTAAAACCCCAAGTAGATCACTGAATGGCTCACTGAATGGTTCACCAGCCAGCCAGTAAACTGGTGGCACCATTATCAGTCAACCATCTATAACAGGGATCACTCAATCCAGGTCCTAAAGGGAACACAACATGATTAAGCCTTGTGTCTCGAGGAACATTACTCAGATAAGCCCCATGACCTCTATGACGTACATGGACGGTATGTGGCTTGCCATGATACTATATATTATTCTATATTCATATCCAATAAAGTATCATTCTCTTCTTAAATCTTCCCCTTATCCCGTTTATTATACTTCTCAGAAGTATAAACTCAACAGTGGTAGCACAGGTAGGTTATCCATACCTACCCAACTCAAAGGAAAAATTCCTCCTAATAAAAAGACCCAAGCAATGGTACTCCCTAACGGCTGGAGAGACTACAAAGGCGGACAAGATTTTCCCGCAGGTTTTGTTATCTACGGCAACATCCTTGTACCCGTCAAACAGTACAACACTCTCAAAGCATGCAGACTGTTACCCACAGTACCAACCACAACAGCACCACAGCAGCCTAAGATACCCAATATCATATTCCAACGCCTGTGTACAGCTGAAATTGGCGCCTTTGCGGGACTACATCAAGAAAGCGCCTCTCTTTGGATTAACAGTACAAAAAGTAAATTTGAGCAAGTGGAATACCCCCAAAGACTCTGTGTCAGCAAAATTGCCCTCTGCGTTACAGGAACCACATCACGTTTTGTAAGTGGATGGATAGCCCAACACCCCAATCAAAACAAAAACTGGGACCTGTTCAATACCACATTCCTCAAAAAGTTCTCCATGAAGGATTCCAACGTAACAATCATGACAGAACTTCAAATCTTCAAGATGACAGGAACAATCAAGGAGTACATTGCTGCATACAAAGACCTACGTGACTGCGCACCCAACACCATCAACTTTGATGAACCTGAACCACACTTGGACTTCTACAATGGCCTTCCCACGCACATTAGATGTCAGTTTGATATGACCTGCTGCAAGAACCTTGAGGAAGTATTCTTGGAAGGCAAATATACGGCCCAAAAATCTGACAATCTACATGCAACCAACAAGCGCAAAGAGAATCCTTCAGTCAGGAAGGATCCTCATCCCACCAAGCAAAACAATTGAGCCAACAACACCCATCCTCAAACTGGGAATCACACTGTACAAGCCAACCAGGCAAGCACCAAAGATACCAACAAGGAGGGAAAAGCTCAGGGGAGTGCTTAGGCAAGCCGCCCTCCCCCAACCTACAAGACTCGTACAGGGACCAGGACTTGGACTCAATCACCATGATCCAAGTACCCTCCAGCAATCCTCTACTGTTTGCTGCCCAAAATGAAAATAAACTCCTTGCTTATCCTTTCTGTTTTTGC
This sequence comes from Entomophthora muscae, assembly GCA_014839935.2. Classification (NCBI taxonomy): domain Eukaryota; kingdom Fungi; phylum Entomophthoromycota; class Entomophthoromycetes; order Entomophthorales; family Entomophthoraceae; genus Entomophthora; species Entomophthora muscae. The sequence goes on along the minus strand of QTSX02000250.1, from coordinate 6,636 downwards.
AGATATCAGGGCACCACACTATTTGACACTGAAGCAGACCAATCCCTAGTTGACAAGAAAACTTCTGACCTCATGAGACTACCAACCACTCAAAGCAATATCAGGAAAGTTATCATGGCGGACAACAAAAGCACACCAGTCACTCAAGAGGCAAAACCTTTCTGCGCCCAAATTGGAGACATACAAATCACACTCAGCGGCCCAATCATACCAATCCCCAAGTGTGACATTATACTTGGCCTGGACTGGATGAGAAAGACCAAGCATCACATTGCCTGGGACAGTGCTACCCTCACCATAAAAAGAGGAAAAGTACACCACCATGTTTATCCAACTCACCTTGATACGCTTATGAGGGACCATGTGTTTGTGAAAATCATGAAACAGAAGAGGAAAATGACCCTAGCAAGATCAATTGGAGTACCTGCACATATGAGGCCATCCACTTCAAGAATACAGAGACTCAACGTAAAAACAACTACATGTGAGACCAGCTAGTTAACAAGTTCCCCACTGTTTTCCAAGAAACACTGCCAGGACTACCTCCTGACTGCGGCATACAACACAAAATTGACCTCAAAAGAAGTGTACCTAACACACAACCTATCTACTGCCTCACACTACAAGAAGACAACGCCCTAAAGGCTTACCTTGACAAAGCACTTGAAAAAAGGCTCATACAACCATCAAAATTGCCTTTTGGTTTGCTGTCTTCTTTATGGCAAATAAAGATGGAGGACTCTGCCTGGTCACTGACTACAGAGCGCTCAACGAGGTCACAATAAAGAACAGGTATCCCCTGCCCCTAATTGACAACCTTTTTGACGCCATGGAGGGTCCCAAATATTCACAAAAATTGATTTGACAGCAGGTTTCCACCAAATTTGCGTGAAACCTTAAGATATCCCAAGAATGCATTTAGAACTAAATAAGGTTCTTTTGAATGTGTTGTTCTCAACTTTGGCATGACAAACACTCTCAGTACTTTTGTGACCTTCATGAACAAAGTTTTCAAGGAACACATTGGAAAATGAGCAATTATCTACCTGGACAACATCATCATTTACAGTCCCAACCTGGAACAACACTGGGAAGATATCTGCCTGGTCCTCTGCACCCTTGAAGAGAATCAATTATTCACAAAACCGTCAAAGTGAAAATTCTTCTCAACGGAACTTGCTTTCCCTGGTCACAATATCAGCAAGGACAGAATCAAACCAGATTCAGACAAGATACACACTATAACAGAGATGCCAGCTCCAAGGAATACTAGTGAACTCCACATCTTCCTTGGAATGGTAGCCTACGTAAGAAGGTTCATACCCAACTGGGGTGCCCTGACAGCTTCCTTGTCAACCATTACAGGCAAAACAACCAAGTTTGTCTGGACACCGCTACAAGACCAACACTTTTGCCAACTGAAGGAACACATGGTCACTGCCCCTATTCTTTAATACCCAAATTGTGAGGGACTCTATGAGCTAGAAGCCAATGCTTCTAATTATGCCATAGGAGGAGTACTCTGTATCCAAACGGCAGAAAAAGACTTCCTCCCTGTGGCATATGAATCAAGGAAGTTTTCTGGCGGCAAACAAAGATATCCCATACACAACAAGGATTGGTAGCCATCATACACTGCCTCATGAAGTGACAATGCTACCTGGAAAGAGCCCAAACGTTCAAGGTACTCACTGACCACACATTGCTGATATTCTTCAAAACGCAACAACACTTGTCAAGGAGACAAGCCAAATGGATGCATCTCATACAGAGATACCCCATGCAAATTGAATATAAGCCAGGCAAAGAAATTCTTACTGCAGATGCCCTGTCAAGGCTATACAGCAAACACGTCTTCTGCGCTGATGGCGATCCCAAATGGCCCATGTTAATTATGGGGAATCTCCAGGAAGGGTTCCCACCTGGCACACCAATGGACATCCAATAGAAGGTCCTTAAGAGCAAACATATGTTCAAAAACGTATATGGTACGCTACACTAAATACTTCCAAATGGTGACACTGTACCCTACGCCCCATCAACTCAAAAGATTGACACAATCCTCCGATATCACAGAGACCTTGGACACACCCATAGCAGAAACTTGCATGAATACCTCAAGACATGCTACTGGTGGCCCAACATGCTAGATGATATCAGAGAGATACTGGAACAATATGAAGTCTGTGAGAAGTACGCCTGAACCAAAACACACCCAAGCCAGTAGTACCTGTGTCCATCACACAGCCCTTCAAGGTATGGTCACTGGATATTTTGGGACCAATGCCTGGTGAAAACAAGGGCAAGAAGTACATCATCACAGCTATCAACTATGCAACCAGGTGGCCTGTGGCGCAAGCCACTAAGGAACACAAGGGCAACAATGTGAGAAAATTCATTGGGAAAGAGATCATAGCCAATATTGGTAAGCCTGACCTTCTAATCACAGATGGAGGCACCAAACTTAAGGCCATTGACACCAACATTTACCTTGCCAAAAACAGGATAAAAAACATCACTACCAGCCCATATCACCCTCAAGCAATTAGACAAGTAGAACAACTGAACAGTGTTCTTTTAGAAGCCCTCAGTAAGTTATCTGCTAACAATCCAAAGGCCTGGGTAGACATGCTACCAGCTACACTCATGGTCTGTTGAACAAGAGTTAACTGCAATACGGGCAAAAGCCCTTATGAACTTGTCTATGGACAAAAGCCCACTCTTGTTAGTACATCTGCAGGACCATGGTTACCTCTGTCCAAAAAGGTGCCAGACAACAGTGACCCCAACATGCTATAAGACAGAAAGGACCAAGAGGAAATGGAACACCAAAGGGTCAAAAGGGAAATAATCACATTGCAACAAGAGAAATTCCAAGCCAGGGACAAAATCTGGGTTGTCAACCACGACCAACACAAATTGGACCCAGGACTGTGTGGATGAGGCATTTTCATGGAAGTCAAGCCCAACAACACCTACCTCATCAAAGAAATTGGAGCTCAGACTGAACTAAAACGTATGCACCATGACCGCCTCTGTCTGTGCAAAGCAAGAACAGCACAACAAAACTCCAGGCTCCCTGTTCCCAACGCCAAACTGGATCAATACCAAGCATGTGTCCTCAACACTCTTAAGGAAATCCCCAAGGCTCCGCCTTCTAGAACACCAGGGGGAGATGTTGCAACATCTTTGATTACGCCCTATTGGGGAATTAACACCCCAAGTAGATTACCAAATGACTCACCAAATGGTTCACTGGCCAGTCAGTAAACTGGTGGCATCATTATCAGTCAACCATATATAACATGGATCACTCAATTCAGGTCTTAAATGGAACACAACTTGATTAAGCCTTGTGAATAAAGAGAAACATTACTCAGATAAGCCCCATAATGTACATGGACAGTATGTGGCTTGTCATGATACTATATATTATTATATATTCATATCCAATAAAGTATCATTATCTTCTTAAATCTTCCCCTTTTTGGTTTATTATACTTCCCAGAAGTATAAACTCAACATTTATAACAATTATTAAATAGTTAACATCTAAGCTAGAAGTTACCCTTATACAACCCTGAAAAATAAGATAGTTATAAATTCCCAAATAGAAATCATAAAACCTACTGACCCCAGCCAGTGATTCATAGCTGCTATAAGAGGTCTGATGCCAACCATCTTAGATCAGTTAACCAGGTTAATAACCATGTTTATTTCAACCCCCAGTTCAAGCTACCAACCCAACTTGCAGCTGCTTTAGTTTAAAAATATATCACCACATTAATTATTTTTACAGAAACTAACCATGAAACCCCATAGTTGGGCTGCTCTAGCCCATTTCTGGCCCCAGACTGCTCATGCAAAAACAAGCTATATTAAAGCTTAATCATTGTCACTCTGGCAATAGAATCCCAGAGCTGGCAAGGCTGAATCATCTCATTAATAGTTCAAAATTTCCATGGCCAGAGGAACGTAACTTCAGATTGCTCTCTCCCAGAAACTGGTCCACCCTAAATAACTTTGAACCCCATCAAACCCAGACTCTAGCCCAGATAAAGATATTCTTCTAGCGTTGCAACTGAAACCGCCTCTTGCTTCAAATATAAAATATGGGACATTATTCCTAAAATTAAAGGGGAACTCTGATTTACAACAGTTCTTGAATATTTTCTTTGAACCATGCCAACCCCTTGCATCTTGGTATCTTTCTTTATTTTGTATGATAACTTCCATTCCAATAAAGCTACTACCTTATCTCAGATCTAAGTCCTTACCTTCTGGACTGTTGTCTTCCCCTAAAAACAATCCCCTATAATCATTATGTTTGCTTCACTAGGATCACCTAGTATTTCCCAGTTAATCTACCCTAGACATGCCCATAATACATACAAGAAAAGTTCCACTACTTTTATCCATAAATAGCTATTTAAACTATTTAAATAAACCTACCATCATCTTCCAACCCCTCCTGGATTAATTAAATACCATCCCAAAGGTTAACCACACTATTGGTTAAAAATATACCTTATTCATCCCTAAAAACACACAAACCTCAACATGAGCCCTGTTACTAGGGATATAAAGGGAAGCCACAGCTACCCTGACGTATACCCCATCCTTTAAAGAAATCTCCTCATCACTGCTGAGAGTTCAAATACCTTACCACCAGGACCAGCTGAAACTGTTAACACCACAGAGAACCTCTAACATGCCCCTCATATTCTTCCTGCACCTATGCCCTGAAGAGATGGGTACACTCTGAAGGCAAATGCCAAGAGGAAGCACCCTCTAAACTATAAAACTATAACTCCAGTACCTGTACAGCAGCCACCTTGGGTGATTATATCAACAAGATCACTTGCAACAGTGAACATCCATAGAGTGAATTTTAGGATATATAGGAGTAGGTCAAAAGTTCTCTCTGGATAAGAGCTCTTGGCTCCCCAAGATCTGTACAGTCAAGGTTTCTAGATCCAGGTGAACTGTTGGGCCAAACTTACCCATATGATTTGTACAAGGTTGATCTGATCTGCCCTAGTGGATCTGCATCTTGTGGACTAGTTGGTTGACTGGGAAGGTTAATCAACCCCCAGGAACAGAGATATATGAAGTTTATACTAGGATCAGAGGTCTTGACGGGTTGGATATGCAGCCTAAAGCTAACAATATCCAACCCCCAAACACAGTGAAAAGATAGCTCATTGCAAGATCTCAATAGATCAGACCGGGTAAATGGAGACAAATTTATCTTCAGAAAGGATCAGCTGACTTCTGGTAGGTAGGTTGGGAAGCTTGGATTGTAAATTGATGCTTGAAAGTTATAGCAGATGGAGTAGGGAATACTTCAAGCTATAATTTAAATTTCCAGGTAATGGGTCAAGGTAATCCAGGACAATGGCTGATCATGTCCTTGTTGAATCAAAGGGAAATAGATCCCATCAAAGGAGGATCCAGATTCTGTATTAATATTTTTCCCAGCAGTTCTAGGGGAGTTAAAGTAGGGTTTCAAAACTAGCAAGGGGTTTCACCTAGCATACCTAAATTGTATATTAATGAGAACTTACATACCAAATAAAATCATCTTCTTGATGGTCATTGCTCTGCTACCATCCCTTCTGGGTCTTTATTATACCTGTTTTTTTTGATTTCCTAATGTCTGAGCTCAGTACTTCTTGGCTGGATACTGTTGCGCTACAAAGAGAGGTTCCCAAGGGTGCTGTGGGGAGTGCTTGGGAGGATTCAGAAGTGACAGACGTTTTCCAGGTACTCTTGGGTGGAGGTGACTGCCGTCTTTGAGGAGCTATATGCCAACCAATTTTCCAAATAAGGAACACCTGCTCTTGAGAATAAGGTGTCTGTATGAGACTTGCTGAATTATCTGCATGGGTCTGATAAAAAATTTGGGCCAGATGGAGCAAGCTAACAGCTGCAGTACAGAGGGGTGCCCACCAAGCCAGGCTAAAATTGTGGTGGTGGCTGAAAAACAGAAGGAAAATAACAAGGGGCTAATCCAAAGGAGTTCCTCTTCAGAAAAAAACTCACCCAAGCTTTGCATCAAGAGCCGTCCAACTGGAAGAGTCTTCAGGGCAACAGCAATGACAAGTGGGGCCAAAAGGTTAGGGATCTAACCAGGAATTTAAAGTCATCTTTTGTAGATTTAACCCCCTTAAAGCCAGGTCTGGCTTGATGTCCCCATTCTTGAGCACAAGATAGATCAATATGGTAATATTAGCCATTCTGACCTGGGATTGGGGCCCAGAAGATAAAGTTATCTAGAATTGTTATCAAATTACACCAGTTTCTGTAATTGTGGTGCAGGGGGCCACATGAAAGAATCACCATGTTGAGTCTATCACCATAAGTGGTAGATTAATGGAGAATGGTGCCCTTTTTTATAGTTTAGGCTGGTGAGTCACCCATCAAAAACTAGGGGTTGGGTTCAAGTAGTTAATTAATCAAAGCTCTGCGGCTAGCCACTGATGCACCAATGGGCAATTCATCAAAATGACAATCATAGTGAATTTAACTCTTGCCCTTCAAATGAGTAGATCACATCCCTCCACCCAGACTATCTGGTCTAGACCCTAGTATAGACCTCTATTCCCAGTGAACAGCTCTGTTCTTGCCAGATAT